>OZ020604.1:71607157-71745009 GCA_963971545.1 Philophylla caesio | reverse complement strand
ATTTTATGCCAGTGAATATAACATTCAGAAAATTAATTTATTTTGTTGCAATAATTTTGATTGAATAAATGCTCGTTAATTCATATTTTCATTAAGAAAATACTCGTTTACCTATATGTTTATGCATTTATGTATATTTAAATTAATGTTAATTTATATATGTATATACATACATACATATGTGTATATGCATACATATATAAACATTATTTATTACATATAAATCTATATACAAGTTCTATATACATACCTCATATATTTATTTACCCACATATACCTACATACATATGTACATACAATTCAAAAATATGCATAATAATAATATATGTACATACATACATATGTATGATCCATTTGCACAAGCGCTTCTAACTCATTCATTCTCATTAAATTGGCTTCATTCATAATTTTTGCGCATCTTGCACACTTTCCCCGCTACGCCGCATGTGCCGTCCGCAAAACCATTCTTGTTCGCGACGATGACAAAAATTAATAAAATCTTCAATTTGACCATCCGCTGATGTCGAAATGAAAATTGGCACTAAAGTGCTGAAACCTCTTTCCCTCCCCACACTTGCATTGTCCCACACAAAAATTATGAAGTCTGAAATTCTCTTCGCTAGTTGAAGATCGACAACAAAGTGCATAAAACCCTTTCCCTTCAAGTTGTCTTGTCTATCGTCGCAAGCAAAAAAGTAAATTTGCGCGAGTTGAACAAAAGTGCGCAGCAGCTCGAATCAAGCAAAATAGTTTCACTTGCGCTTCACCCGCCCTTGCTCCGTAATCATTCTTCTTCTTCTTTTGCATGATGACAAAAATTGAAAAGACAAATAGAAATCAACCACCAAATTTGCAAATTCGGGTGGCTGCTGGCATCGAACTCGTGCCAAAACAAAAAACGTTCGATTATTGCTTCAACTCTATTCATCACACCACAGAGCTTCTTGCTGTCTCTTGATCTTAATTGCGGTTTTAAGCAGTTTGCTAAGAAAATTTGGATTTTGCCAATTTGTATACAGTATTTTTTGTTTATATGCGTTCAACACTTCTTCGCATCTATTTTATTCCTGATGAGAGTTTCTATTTAATTAATAGTTCAATTTGCATTGTTATTAAATGCGCCCTATATGCAATTGGCGCTTAACAGCAGATGGTTATTTTTTATACCAAAGTATAAATTTTTAAGCAAACTTCTTCGATTATATATTTTTATGACGCTTGTAAGAGGGATGTACTGTAAACACAGATTTGTATGGCAGAGAACAAAGTACATACATAAATATTATTTTTTGCGGAGACAAACGCGAGAAATCAATTAAAATATGAAATTAAAATGTCAGTAATTTATTTGAAAATAAATAAAAGGGCATTATATGGAAACTTTTCGCGAATTTGCATTTTGACAAACCGAATACTAATTCTCACAAAACATCTTAAAGTTGTAATCGTGTAACAAGTGTGTGCAAGAACAAAAATTTTAGACTAAATTATTACATAATTCATATTTAAAAGTAAAATAGGGAAACGAGCATGAGCACGAATTTACGAATTTGCATTGTGACTAGCCAAATACAAATTAAATAAATTCAATCTCTTAGTAATTTTTTTTCAATACCTTAAAAGTACCAATGAGGTTCATTACTCTTAAAAATCTATATAAAATAATATCAATTGCCTTTAATTAGAAATTGTCAATATTTATTCATAACACGCAGGCGTAATGCCGTCGGCAAAACCACAAATTTTTGTAAACATATTTGTGCAACATATGTAAATTTGAGCAGAAAAATGCCAGTTTACAGAAATTTAGTGAAATTCTTCTGCTAAATCTCTGTGCAATAACATTCTGGATTCCCTAGCGCGCGCGTTTCACAAATTTATTTTTATCGTATACGAAATGCACCTTCTCATTATTGTACGTTCTCTGGTACAATAATGACAGAGAACGTACAATAATGAGAAGGTGCATTTCGTATTTGGAAACTATTCGCTAAAGAATGCTAACAGATTTGAAAGAATTAGGCAGAGGAATTTAACATTTTGATTACCAGAGTCATTTTAAAGGCGGAAAAATGTAAAAAGTATGTTAAGAAACAGAAAAATACGCGTCAACTAAATGTTGATAGAGACATTTGTTGCGAGTTTACTTTTAAGAAAACTTATAATTTTCTAGCTTGTTGACCAATGATTTACTCACTTTCCCATATTTTAATAATGCAAAAACCTACATATTTAAATCGTAAAAAAATAAAAATCTCCTTTATTTTGGGAAGACCAGAAACTTTTCTGTAGGAATTTTGCAAAAGATAATGAAGAATGTAATTTCTTCCTTCTACTGTAAAAAAATTGTAGCGAATACGTAATATACATATGTATATTGTATAATTAAAATAATTTATGTATATTTAAAACTAAAAAAAAAACGAAAAATTTTAAAAAGTTGTTAAATGTACTCGAAAAAAATGGAGTTCGCAATAAATTTGCTGCCGTCTTTTCACACGGTAATGCCACAGAATAAATTGGAATTTGAGTGGACAATTAAGTACTTGAGTAGCAAAATTCTTTTAACAGGACGCTTGCTCTTTCATATTTTCCGTTATTTGCATCGAAAAAGACGAAATGCGAAATTATTTAGATTTTGTTTATGCATCTTCATTTTATGCCAGTGAATATAACATTCAGAAAATTAATTTATTTTGTTGCAATAATTTTGATTGAATAAATGCTCGTTAATTCATATTTTCATTAAGAAAATACTCGTTTACCTATATGTTTATGCATTTATGTATATTTAAATTAATGTTAATTTATATATGTATATACATACATACATATGTGTATATGCATACATATATAAACATTATTTATTACATATAAATCTATATACAAGTTCTATATACATACCTCATATATTTATTTACCCACATATACCTACATACATATGTACATACAATTCAAAAATATGCATAATAATAATATATGTACATACATACATATGTATGTCATCATTTGCACAAGCGCTTCTAACTCATTCATTCTCATAAATTGGCTTCATTCATAATTTGTGCGCATCTTGCACACTTTCCCCGCTACGCGCATGTGCCGTCCGCAAACCATTCTTGTTCGCGACGATGACAAAAATTATAAAATCTTCAATTTGACCATCCGCTGATGTCGAAATGAAAATTGGCACTAAAGTGCTGAAACCTCTTTCCCTTCCCACACTTGCATTGTCCACACAAAAATTATGAAGTCTGAAATTCTCTTCGCTAGTTGAAGATCGACAACAAAGTGCATAAAACCCTTTCCCTTCAAGTTGTCTTGTCTATCGTCGCAAGCAAAAAGTAAATTTGCGCGAGTTGAACAAAAGTGCGCGCAGCTCGAATCAAGCAAATAGTTTCACTTGCGCTTCTACCTGCCCTTGCTCCGTAATCATTCTTCTTCTTCTTTTGCATGATGACAAAAATTGAAAAAGACAAATAGAAATCAACCACCAAATTTGCAAATTCGGTGGCTGCTGGCATCGAACTCGTGCCAAAACAAAAACGTTCGATTATTGCTTCAACTCTATTCATCACACCACAGAGCTTCTTGCTGTCTCTTGATCTTAATTGCGGTTTTAAGCAGTTTGCTAAGAAAATTTGGATTTTGCCAATTTGTATACAGTATTTTTTGTTTATATGCGTTCAACACTTCTTCGCATCTATTTTATTCCTGATGAGAGTTTCTATTTAATTAATAGTTCAATTTGCATTGTTATTAAATGCGCCCTATATGCAATTGGCGCTTAACAGCAGATGGTTATTTTTTATACCAAAGTATACATTTTTAAGCAAACTTCTTCGATTATATATTTTTATGACGCTTGTAAGAGGGATGTACTGTAAACACAGATTTGTATGGCAGAGAACAAAGTACATACATAAATATTATTTTTTGCGGAGACAAACGCGAGAAATCAATTAAAATATGAAATTAAAATGTCAGTAATTTATTTGAAAATAAATAAAAGGGCATTATATGGAAACTTTTCGCGAATTTGCATTTTGACAAACCGAATACTAATTCTCACAAAACATCTTAAAATTGTAATCGTGTAACAAGTGTGTGCAAGAACAAAAATTTTAGACTAAATTATTACATAATTCATATTTAAAAGTAAAATAGGGAAACGAGCATGAGCACGAATTTACGAATTTGCATTGTGACTAGCCAAATACAAATTAAATAAATTCAATCTCTTAGTAATTTTTTTTCAATACCTTAAAAGTACCAATGAGGTTCATTACTCTTAAAAATCTATATAAAATAATATCAATTGCCTTTAATTAGAAATTGTCAATATTTATTCATAACACGCAGGCGTAATGCCGTCGGCAAAACCACAAATTTTTGTAAACATATTTGTGCAACATATGTAAATTTGAGCAGAAAAATGCCAGTTTACAGAAATTTAGTGAAATTCTTCTGCTAAATCTCTGTGCAATAACATTCTGGATTCCCTAGCGCGCGCGTTTCACAAATTTATTTTTATCGTATACGAAATGCACCTTCTCATTATTGTACGTTCTCTGATAATGAGAAGGTGCATTTCGTATTTGGAAACTATTCGCTAAAGAATGCTAACAGATTTGAAAGAATTAGGCAGAGGAATTTAACATTTTGATTACCAGAGTCATTTTAAAGGCGGAAAAATGTAAAAATGTATGTTAAGAAACAGAAAAATACGCGTCAACTAAATGTTGATAGAGACATTTGTTGCGAGTTTACTTTTAAGAAAACTTATAATTTTCTAGCTTGTTGACCAATGATTTACTCACTTTCCCATATTTTAATAATGCAAAAACCTACATATTTAAATCGTAAAAAAATAAAAATCTCCTTTATTTTGGGAAGACCAGAAACTTTTCTGTAGGAATTTTGCAAAAGATAATGAAGAATGTAATTTCTTCCTTCTACTGTAAAAAAATTGTAGCGAATACGTAATATACATATGTATATTGTATAATTAAAATAATTTATGTATATTTAAAACTAAAAAAAAAACGAAAAATTTTAAAAAGTTGTTAAATGTACTCGAAAAAAATGGAGTTCGCAATAAATTTGCTGCCGTCTTTTCACACGGTAATGCCACAGAATAAATTGGAATTTGAGTGGACAATTAAGTACTTGAGTAGCAAAATTCTTTTAACAGGACGCTTGCTCTTTCATATTTTCCGTTATTTGCATCGAAAAAGACGAAATGCGAAATTATTTAGATTTTGTTTATGCATCTTCATTTTATGCCAGTGAATATAACATTCAGAAAATTAATTTATTTTGTTGTAATAATTTTGATTGAATAAATGCTCGTTAATTCATATTTTCATTAAGAAAATACTCGTTTACCTATATGTTTATGCATTTATGTATATTTAAATTAATGTTAATTTATATATGTATATACATACATACATATGTGTATATGCATACATATATAAACATTATTTATTACATATAAATCTATATACAAGTTCTATATACATACCTCATATATTTATTTACCCACATATACCTACATACATATGTACATACAATTCAAAAATATGCATAATAATAATATATGTACATACATACATATGTATGTCATCATTTGCACAAGCGCTTCTAACTCATTCATTCTCATAAATTGGCTTCATTCATAATTTGTGCGCATCTTGCACACTTTCCCCGCTACGCGCATGTGCCGTCCGCAAACCATTCTTGTTCGCGACGATGACAAAAATTATAAAATCTTCAATTTGACCATCCGCTGATGTCGAAATGAAAATTGGCACTAAAGTGCTGAAACCTCTTTCCCTTCCCACACTTGCATTGTCCACACAAAAATTATGAAGTCTGAAATTCTCTTCGCTAGTTGAAGATCGACAACAAAGTGCATAAAACCCTTTCCCTTCAAGTTGTCTTGTCTATCGTCGCAAGCAAAAAGTAAATTTGCGCGAGTTGAACAAAAGTGCGCAGCAGCTCGAATCAAGCAAATAGTTTCACTTGCGCTTCTACCCGCCCTTGCTCCGTAATCATTCTTCTTCTTCTTTTGCATGATGACAAAAATTGAAAAAGACAAATAGAAATCAACCACCAAATTTGCAAATTCGGTGGCTGCTGGCATCGAACTCGTGCCAAAACAAAAACGTTCGATTATTGCTTCAACTCTATTCATCACACCACAGAGCTTCTTGCTGTCTCTTGATCTTAATTGCGGTTTTAAGCAGTTTGCTAAGAAAATTTGGATTTTGCCAATTTGTATACAGTATTTTTTGTTTATATGCGTTCAACACTTCTTCGCATCTATTTTATTCCTGATGAGAGTTTCTATTTAATTAATAGTTCAATTTGCATTGTTATTAAATGCGCCCTATATGCAATTGGCGCTTAACAGCAGATGGTTATTTTTTATACCAAAGTATAAATTTTTAAGCAAACTTCTTCGATTATATATTTTTATGACGCTTGTAAGAGGGATGTACTGTAAACACAGATTTGTATGGCAGAGAACAAAGTACATACATAAATATTATTTTTTGCGGAGACAAACGCGAGAAATCAATTAAAATATGAAATTAAAATGTCAGTAATTTATTTGAAAATAAATAAAAGGGCATTATATGGAAACTTTTCGCGAATTTGCATTTTGACAAACCGAATACTAATTCTCACAAAACATCTTAAAGTTGTAATCGTGTAACAAGTGTGTGCAAGAACAAAAATTTTAGACTAAATTATTACATAATTCATATTTAAAAGTAAAATAGGGAAACGAGCATGAGCACGAATTTACGAATTTGCATTGTGACTAGCCAAATACAAATTAAATAAATTCAATCTCTTAGTAATTTTTTTTCAATACCTTAAAAGTACCAATGAGGTTCATTACTCTTAAAAATCTATATAAAATAATATCAATTGCCTTTAATTAGAAATTGTCAATATTTATTCATAACACGCAGGCGTAATGCCGTCGGCAAAACCACAAATTTTTGTAAACATATTTGTGCAACATATGTAAATTTGAGCAGAAAAATGCCAGTTTACAGAAATTTAGTGAAATTCTTCTGCTAAATCTCTGTGCAATAACATTCTGGATTCCCTAGCGCGCGCGTTTCACAAATTTATTTTTATCGTATACGAAATGCACCTTCTCATTATTGTACGTTCTCTGATACAATGCGAGCATTTTACTTCAAAGAAACGTAGATCATCTTTGAGGCGGCAACAACAAAGCAGGAAGGCCTTCTTCGCTTCGTGGGACTCCGCTCCGATGAACAGAACAAAAATCAAGTAAGTGAATATTATGTTTGTTTTTCTGTTCGCTACTGTAAAGTATATTAATATGTTCGTATGTATGCCCGCAAGTAGTAGAGAGTCGTTTACCTTGTAAGTTTGCCTTCTTTCTCCTGCACTGCGGGCTTACATGCGCTCATTGCTACATTACATATAATCAGTGATCTCGTTATGTATATATATGCATATGTGGAGATCCCCTTTTTTTTGGTTATTATTATTTGCGCACTCTCCTGAGTAATTCGCGCATTTATGTATGCACGTAGACGATATATATATGCATACATGTGTATATGCATATGCAATAGTTATATTGGTTTTTTCTTTACTATCGAAAACACACGCGTATACATACATTTGTGGGGTAAATAAGTAAAGATATCTACACGGTTCAATGACCACATAAACTACCATGTTGAGGTAGGTCAGCGCTTAAGATTTCAAGTACACTGGAAAAAAATATTAGTTCTTAAATTTGTAAACTTAAAATTTTTGTAAAACTTATATTTTACCTTTACCGGTTTTAAATTGAGTTGTATGAATCAATTAATAATATTTGAGGTAATTTTAAATATGGAATGAGCTTTATATAAATATATATTAAACAATATGTAATTTTAATAACAATTTCCTGCGAATAACAAATTAATGTCGAAAAGTTTTAAAAGCACTGCCAAGAAACTGCCACATTATATATGTAAAAATATTCTAGGTATCTGCACAGTTCACGAAATATTAGCACACGGTGCGCAGATCATTTCTGCTTCTTCTTTACCTGTAGGGCTACCTCGGTGAAATTGGTTCAGAAGCACGAAACAAGTTTTATAAACAAGACAGACGCTTGCAGGCAAGACAAACTAACCGAATAAATAACATGACTAACGTATTTTGTTGAGCTCTGGACTCTTCGGATTCACTTATATGTAACTAGCATTTATATCGAAAATTGGCGATCCATCAGAAGTGATCAATATTTTAAAATCACCGCCTGTTGCTCATTTTACTAAAAATACTAATGAGTATGATTGTGAAGAAAATTTCGAAGCCGATGAATATACGAGTACAAACGAATACTCGATTGATTTAGATGTTGAAAATTAAATTTAAAAAAGTTAAAAGTAAAGTGAAAACATGAATATTATATTTGCAGGTTTATATCTTTATTTTTTAACATTCTGCCAACATAAGTATTTGTGACCACTGTGTACGTTTATATGTGTGTACATTAGACCGCCATTAGTGCAAATGGGCTTTTTTGTTCTTGTGATTTTGGATGATAGCACCCCCCACATCGGTTCCTTTATCCAAAAAAATGATTGCGGCAAAATTTTACGCCAAGTAATTTTGCCATAGAAAGTTTTTGATTATCTTCAACCGTTTTCTATTTATACCCCTAGCAACAACATTTGCGCCTTTAAAAAGCTCATTTTCAAAATTTTTTTTTTTTTATTATTTGTATTAGAAAGGTTCTTATGATAACAATGTATTAATAGTTTGTATTTAATAAATTGTATTTGTTGCAGTCAGGAAACCTGCGGCGATAATCTTGAACTACTTGTAGTATGTATTGTTTTTGTTATTCACTTTTCGATAATATAGAATTATAATCTTGTATAAATTTAACCCCTCTTTCTGCCGTATCATTAACTACTTTTATTCCTTTAATTTTTTCTATTGCCTCATTATAATTTCCATCTACATCCCACTCTGATGGTGGCTTTTTTTTTTAAAGTTAATATTTATATTAAATCTTGTGAAGAAATTTAATGTTTTTTCGAAACAAACTGTTCGATGCCCTCTTCCAGGATTTCAGAAATCGTGATATTAGCCGAATGCCACTGCTAATGTTTTGATATCAATTTTTGGCCACGATTTTGAAATTTCTGGAAAATGACAACATTAGGGTTTTCGGACTTTGAAATTTTTAAATCAAACACGCTTCTTAAAACTAGTTCATATATATGATGCCGGCATGGTAAATACAAAAGATCTTTTTCTAATAGGCTTTTAACAATAGTAGCTGTTCCGTTTATGTGACGGTGTTTACTGCTGTTGTTTAAAAAACTAACACTTTCACTTTATCTTGCAAACCCCACTCGTAAACAGCGTTACAAATATCTAATGCTTGGGTTCTTCCAGTGTTTGCGGCTAAAGGTGGAACCTCGAGTAATTGCTCTATTTGACCATTGGAGATTATTATAGGGAGCCGGTCTACTTTCTCTTTTCCTTCTAATCCATTCTAAACATACAGTTTCCAAATCACAATGTTCCATCTTGACTTTGCGTTCTTTCCGCAATTTTTGTCTAGCAGTACGAACTTTTTATTTCAAATGAAATTGTTTATGCAACTATAATTTTAACAGCATTTCTGTCACTTATTTTGCAAGCATCAAGAACAGCCGCAAGTTTTGGAGTGACTAAATTAGTATTTCCCCTGGCTTTCTTTAAAGGTGGCTCTTGTGCAATTTCCATGTCAGAAGCACTATCTTCACAATTTGAATTTTCCGGGTCAGATAACAAAATATCGTTTATTGGAACAGTTCTTAATAAATTGTTAACTGCTTGTGTACTTTTATTTCTCCTTTCCAACAATTTTATTTGCCTATCTTCTGTTTTCGTTGATTCAATACAAATATTTTATCTTCTTCAATTTTTAGAATAGTCAATGCATTTGCATGAGCTATATCAAAAAAGTTTTCAATTTTTTTTGGTAAATACTGTCTCTTTTTTCTTTTGTTCTTCTGTCTTTCTAGCTGAGTTTCTTTGCAGATACAGATTTGCGCCATTCATTATACAGTTTCTCCAATTTTTCAATGCAGTGCTTCTCTTCTCTAGTTGCAATTCTTGCTTTTTGTCAAAATATTTGCACTTCTTTTATTGTTATACGGGCACTTTCCCTTAGACTTAGCTTAACAACACGCGTATTAAAAAATAGAATTCTCAAAACTTCTTTCGCAGACGGTAATTTACTACCCATCAAGCTATTTGAACAGTTTCCAATTAAATAAATACGCTCACGTAAAACCATAGACATTTTCACTTATTTTTCCGATGTTTACATTCTTATTGACGCTTTTGCACTGAAAGCTTTAGCAAAGAAATATTGTAATATTTTGCTCCAAAAGAAATATGTAAAAAAAAATTCTAGGAATCCTCGAAAAATTGTCAACAACTTGCGAAATAATTTCTGGGTAATTAACATAAACAAGGAGACACATCAAATCTGTTAGTTGCTGTGAAATAAAATGCGCATATTAGTGATGGGAAAAGTATCGATACTTGTCGGCAAGTATCGACAAGGTCCGTATCGACAACAATAATAGTATCAATAAGGTATCAATAATCGTATAGTATTGTTACATAAGTCACAAGAGTATCGAATTTTGTAGTATCGCGCATTAAATCCAATGCTTTGAAGCATCTGATAATTCCAGCTGCCAGTTTCATCAAGTATCGATACTATCACCAAGTATCGATAGTATCGACAAATATCGATAAACTCTTCCGAAGTATCGATATTTGTCGACAAGCAAAATTTACGATATTTCCCATCACTAGCGCACATTAAATTATTTTTGTAATAATATTCATCTTTAGATACAACCAGAAACATATATAGGCCTACTAATAAATTGCTAGGCGCAAATGTTGTTGCTAGGGGTATAAATAGAAAACGGTTGAAGATAATCAAAAACTTTCTTCATTTCTCTCAAATGTAATTTTTATGAATAATTGATATTAGCTGAGTTATTCAAGGCCAAAGTCAACTTTTTTGAAAAAATGCTGATTTTTCGAAACTTTGGGGGCTTTGAGGCACCACTTCCCCTAAACCGAGTTGGATAAAATTTTGCCACAATCATTTTTTTGGGAAAAGGAACCAGGCTGGGGGTGCCGCAAGCGTATTTCTTCTAAGTGGAATTCTAGTGTACATATATATGTATATGGACATGCATATGTGTATGCACTTACATATATTAATGCACATATGTATGTATAAGACCAAATCAAATTTGCATTGTCCATAATTTTCTAATTTTTATCAAAATACTTCGTTTACTTAAATAGGGTTGAATGGGCTGTCAAGGTGGGCGTGGTTCGATCGGTCTCAAATTTGGTCTTGGTCTTATTAGTGCGATGACTATTAACTTCGCCAACTTTTAACTTCTACATTAGTTTAATTTCTGTCAAAAAGCATCGCATTGTGACCAGTGTGCACTGAATTGTTAAATATAACTCTTACTGCTAACATTATTTATTTACAATAAATATACAGCAAATAAAAACATCGCATTGTGACCAGTGTGCACTGAATTGTTAAATATAACTCTTACTGCTAACATTATTTATTTACAATTAATATACAACACTTAAAAACGTTTATTAATTCGCAGATACTAATACTTGCGCACTCGCAACAAAACTTTTAGCTTACTGCCTTACAACTTCACTATTCAAAGGCAACTTACAAACTGAATTACTAAACGCAATCTAAATTACCATACACAATAGCAAAGACGTCTGAGCTGCGTGCCCTATTGCAACTTTAGAGCAATGTTCTATTTTTGATTTCTCGAAATATCTATCGTTATTCTCGCTTTGGTCTGTCGTTCCTGTTTTTGGAATATTGCCACAATACATATACTCATTTGATATATTGCGGAATCTTTTATGCTTGCGGGGATTATTTTAACTTTTATTTCCGCTCCTACCAAGCACATAATTTCAAATCTGGGCATCCCTATAAGAAGTAAAATATGAGTGTCCAATAGAAATATACCACAAATAATTCATACTTTATTGAATCTGAAAGTTTTATAAATACGTGATAGTAAATCTTATGATTACTACTTAATTCAAAATACAATCTTCATCAATTGAGTTTTACAATACTAGTACATACTTTTTTTTTCCTAATTAACTAACGCTCGGGTTTCCAAATGTGTATGAAACTAACATACATAAATAACGATAACTCCGAGCCAATAGTTGTGGTTTATAGTATTTATTTAGCTCTTGGTGCGAAGGATTGCACCCTCATCAGAACAATCTAAAACACCTTTGATTTAAAAAAGTCAGCAAACTTGCATATAGTACCAATCAATAAGAATATTTAATGACTTCTAACATGTGACCATGAAATGGAACAATACCAATAATTTGGGTTTTAAATAATAAAAAAAACTTAAACGTCAATAAACCGAAAGATCATAATGGTAAACAAATAAAACAGGTATTAAGCGTGTAATTTGCAGTATGGTAGGAAATTATCGGAAACTTCTCTTTTATTAGTAAACTCGCGTTTAATTCCGCCAACCTAGTAAACAGCCATCCAACTATAGAAAAACAAGTAGTTTTCATAAAAATCCCGTTTCTTTGTTTCAAATCGCTGCTAGTATTAAACTTTACTCAATTTGTTGAAATAAATACTGAAAAACGAAGTCTTTTGCATTTTTCAAAATTTCCGTTATATGGAAGTTGGGCGTGCTTATGTTCCGATTTCAAAAATTATTGACGGTGATGCTAGTGATATCAGGGACAATATGTTCACCAAATTTTGTGACGATACCTTACATCGTTATTGAGATACCTACAGACGCTTTTTACAAGTGGGGGTGGTAACACCCATTTTTAAAAATTTCATAAAAATCAAGTTTTTTAATTAACTATCTCTCTAAATAACAATATTTAATTAATATGTTCTAATAGATAAAGAAAAAACGAAATGTATCCATTTTTTTAAATTTTCGTTATATGGGAGGTGGGCGAGGTTATGAATGATAACCGCGATATTGAGGAAAATATGTCCACCAAACCTTGTGACGATACCTTGCACCGTTATTGAGATTTGTGTTTTCCTAAACAAGCGTGGCAACGCCCATTTTTAAAAATTTCATAAATACATAATTTCTTAGTTCAAAATTCTTGCAAATACCAAATTTCACTTGATTTGGGTTAATGGATGCCGAAAAAATAAAGGTTTTGCATTTTTCAATAACTTTCGTTATATGGGAGGTGGGCGTGGTTATAAACCGATTTTCGAGCCGAGCCCGTTTTCAATACCAACCTACCCTGTCCACAGAGCAATCTATGTACCAAATTTCATTGAGATATCTCAATTTTTACGCAAGTTATTGTAACCACGGACAGACGGACGGACAGATAGTCAGGGCTAAGTCGATTCCTCTTTTCATTCTGATCATTTTAGTATATATATGTCTATATCTATCTCGATTATTTTATGCTGTTACAAGCAACCGTTATGCGAACAAAGTTATAATACCCTTGTATAGAAGTACGCTTGGGTATACATAATAAAGCAAAAGCAAGAATATACGAAAATAAACACAGGAGCGAATTTACAACATGAAAACGAATCAGAACTTATATTTTCTGCGATCGATTTAAGTGTTTTAAGCACTTCATTTACCACTTCATGTCTATTTATCACGATTATTTTATGCTGTTACAAACAACCGGTATGCGAACAATGTTATAATACCGTTGTGTACAAGTACGCTCGGGTATAAAAATATGGAATATAAAACAGATTATAAATGTTATCACGGATTATATCCTTTATGTGGTTTGTTTCGATTTTAAAGTGTTTATGATAAGTGTTATTTTAGACCAACCGAACCTACAAAAATGTGTGTTTCGTGTAGCAAAAGTATATCGGATTGTCGACGATTGTTGTAACTGTTAACTCAGTGTTGTTCGTCAATGTTTATATCATACGATGGCATTCACATCTTTTTGCCCGTTTTTGCCCCATTTCTAATCAATAGAGAATTCAGCCTTACTGAAATGTTCGACTTTTGGATTTCGAATGACCGCAAACCTGTCGGAAGATTCAGCCTTCATGAGAATACTTCTGGCAATGAAGAGAGGCTAATCCACTTCGCCGCAGTGCGAAACATGGTAGTAACTTACACCAGATTCCAACGACGGAGCATCCGCCATGCCACTTGGGTGTCTCCTGATCAAAAAACGCGAAACGAAATTGATCACGCTTCTAGCGTTCTGGTAGTTCGTTCTATCCGAGAAAAAAGCGTGTACTCGGATCATTACCTTGTTGCAGCTAAGGTCCGCATGCGCCTCTCTGCACGAAAGAACGCTCATCAAGTGTTCGACGTCAAAAAGCTGCATTCGCAACGGACAGCTGGGAATTTTCAATCTCGACTCTCGATCCTGCTAAACCAAGAAACTCATCATCGCCTGATATTAATGAGCAATGGGATAAGACCGCTGCGGAGGAGGTGGTTGGTACTACAAGCCACGGAGAAACAGTTGGTATGACGACGAGCGCCGCGTCGCTACTGCAGAGAAATACACAGCATACAAAGCCACCCTGCAGCCAATTACTACGTGCGGAACAGTCGAGTGATACCGGGAGAAGAGGACGGAAGAAGTCCGTCTTTTTAAGAAGAAGAAACGAGAAACGGAAAGGCGTGAGTGCGAAGAGCTTGAGATGCTAGCAAGCACCAAAGCGAGTATGTAAATATGGTGACGGACGTACAGAGCACACTCGAGGTATGGAGGGACCACTTCTAAACGCTAGTGAATATGAATTCTGAGAACGCGTTTGAAGAAGAGAAGCACTACGACTTTAGAATAAGCAAATGCCTTGACTGGCAGAAGATTGGAATCTCAGTGTACTTTGCCCAATCCTAAAGAAGGCTGATCCCGCTGTTTGCCCCTACCGTGGGATCAGCCGTCTAAATATCGAATACAAGGTCCTATCGACGAAACTGTGTGAAAGATTGAAACCGTATATAAATCTGCTGATTGGACCTTATCAGTGTGGCTTCAGGCCTGGTAAATCCACCATTGACCAGATATTCACAACACGTGAAATTCATTAATAGATCCTAGATAAACAAGTCTACACACACCATCTCTTTGTCGATTTTAAAGCCGCTTTTGAAAGCACGAATAGAACCTGCATGTAGGACGTCATGTCTAAATTTCGAATCCCTGCTAAACTAATACGGCTATGTAGAGTGACGTTGAGCACAACTTTTAGCTCCGCCAAGATGGGAAGGAACTCTCCTAGCCGTTTGAGACCAAACGAGGTTTTAGAGAAGGCGACTAACTTTCGTGCAACTTCTTTAATCTGATGCGGGAATCCGTAATTAGAGCTGCCAATCTGAATCGCAGTGGCACTATTTATAACAGTACGATGCTGCTGGGGTATGTGTGGCAATAGGTTGTTCTTGCAGTGAATGAGGACAAAACAAAGTATCTTGTTGCAACAAACAAAAAATCCTATCGTATTGGGACCCACTACACTGTTGGCAGTTACAACTTTGAAGTAGTCAAGGAGTTCGTATACCTTTGATCCAAAATTAATACCACCAACAACGTCAGCCTCGAAATCAAGCGAAGAACAACATTTGCCAACAGGTGCTACTTTGGGCTCGGTAGGTAATTGAAAAGCAGAGCCCTTTCTTGACGAACGAAAATCTCTCTACAAATCCCTCATCATGCCCGTCCTTTTATATGGAGCTTCAACATGGACGATGCGAAGGCTTTGGGACTTTCAAGAGAAATGTTCTTCGCAAGATTTATGGCCCTGTTAGCGACGAGTACGTAATAAGATGGAATGATGAACTGTATGTACTGTATAACGATATGGACATAATCAAGCGCATACAAATTTAGCGACTGTGATGGCTTGGCCATGTCCTTCGTATGCATAATGATGCTCCGGTGAAAAAACCTTTCGAACCAGCACCCATGGGTGGACAACCGAGTCAAGGATGCCCACGAATACACTGGAAAGAGCAAGTGCAGAAAGACATGTCTTCTCTTGGTGTGAATATTTGGCGAAGGAGAGAGGGAATTTAAGCATATAAAATTGTATGTTTGCAAACATACAAACGATGATTCAGTCAAATTTATTGCGTGCGGATAGCGGTTTGCGGAAGGCGCAACCTCTGTATATTCTAAATCGTGCCTTACACTGATGTCAGAGGATAGCAGCAACGAAGATTCAGTGTGTGTGTGTTTGAATTTTTTCTTTTTTAATTCAAAGATCAAGTATATAAAAATAATAATAATAATAATCAAAATATAATTATAATTTTAAAAAAATTTGGCGCTAATACACTAAATCCCAGTGTTTAGCTTTTTGTGGTGTCTTTATGTTATACAACAATACAGTGGCAAATAGAAGATAGAAAGCAGTGGTATTTTATGAGAAGCTTTTTCTTGGCAGAAATACCATCGGAGGTTTGTCATTTCCTGCTGATCGGTAACCGCTATTAGAAAAAACTTGCATCGGGTTAAGAATTTACTTATATTAACATTCAAACACATTTTCAATCTAGTTCGTTTCCATTTAAGAAAGAAAATGATGAAGTTTTATTAGATATAGAAATAGATAGTTCAAAGCTATTCAAAATTCCAGTTAAGTACTATGGCCAATTCTTGGTTCAATTGTTAATTTTCCAAAAGAAAAACCTTTTACTATTGCTTGCTTCTTAGGAAAACTAAAACCAAACAACATTAATAAATTTATGAAAAAGTATTGTGAAGTTTGGGGTACTTAAGAAATAATGGTTTAAAAGTCGGTTTGTTTAACCCAATTTTTGAAAAATTTAATCACCGTTTATTTACGTGAGATTCTCCCGGGCCCGAACTTTTGTGACTAGGGCTCAAAAACATAATGCGAAAAATGGCTGCCTAAATGTTGTCAAATAGGTCATTATTTAGAAAAAGGGAAGGAAATAGATGAAGAAACAACCGAAGGGTCTTACAAAACATAATCAAATGTTGCACAGCAAATATTAAAAGAATTTGCGAATTTGTTTCAAAATATATGGGGATCATTTAAAAAGTTTTAACATGCATGGCCTTCTTCATGTGTCTGATTGGACCCTTAGACACAGGAGCAATTAAAAACTACTTATTAAACTCCCCACTTATATTTTACAACAGTTGTATTTGAAAGTCAATGTAAAAATAATAATAGAAGTTGATAACTCGAAGACTGATGCGTTTATTATTAATGCTAAAAAGAAGTTATTTTTGTTTTTGTCAAGATACGGGACCTATCAAAGTCATATGTAGATATGCTCATAGAATCAGAAAAGGAGATAGTGGTCTGCTAAAAATTTAAAGATATAAGTAATAACTGGAGTCCTTTCACTTGCACTTGGAATTTTACTTGTAAGCGGCATATCATCATTATTATTATTATTATGGCATAGTAGCGCTGCGACCTTACAAGATCTATTGTGCTAACCCTTTAAGTTTGTCACTCTGCTTATTCTTGGGCATTCACAAAGTCGCCCCTCCCCCAGAACTCTAAAATAAACATATGTGCGTAATAATCGTATGCCGCGTAAAGGACAAAAGGCGAAAAAACGAAAATATTAAATTTGATTACTGATAATTGTTAAAATCAAATTGTTAAGATAAACGATAAATTTTAATGCACACAAATAAATATCTATTTGATTTGACGATTCATATTTTTTGTTGTGATCGACTGTGAGAAATTTACAAAAGAAAACCACATTTACAGCATGGTCCACCCATTGTATTTGCTTGCAGTCTTGTATTTGAAGTGGAACGTATATTTTATTGTTCGATTTTTACTACATTTGCTAAAAACCACGAATACAAAATACAAAGGCAAATACAACAGATCCCGACTACCCCTAATATTGTGCTACAAAAAAATTTAGAACTTGTAGCTACAAGCGAATCGCTAATAACTTGTAGACTTGTTACAATTGTAAACATTGTGTTACAGGCCACAGGTAGCCTTGCTGCGAGGTATGCTGTAACATTCTTTAGATTAATTTCCTATAGTAAAAGTAGATTTATTTTACGGGTTTAATACCAAAGTTGAAACAACCGGTGTTTTACGAATTTGATTGTAGAATGACACCACAAATCCTTTTGAGCATGCTCGGCGCTGTGAAGGCATGCAGATATCTTGTTGTCGCTATTGTAAGCCATTAAGGCGGCTCAAATAGGGCTTTGTTTAACGAACTCGATGTGAATACCGACACTCCGGGGTAAGTACCACTCAATATATGTATATAGAGTAACATTGATTTATCAATAATAACACTAATATTAATAAAAAAATTTTATAATATGCATGAACGCCTACATCGCAAATAAAAAAAAGTTCATAACCACAGCATTCTCAATGTTTATGGTCCTGAAAGGCAAAAAGTCAAAATGGCAAGGAAGCTATTTTCACAGACCATTGCGCAAGCAATAACATGAGCAGCAAGCCTGGGGTATCTAGGTGGAAATAATTTGGAGTAGTGCCAAAAACTCTTTAATTGGTAAATTATGTTCTTCAATAAAACTTGGATTTTTTAAAGACATATTTTTTCATACAAACGACTGGTTCGACGTTATGAATATACGTGCATATAATGACTCCAGGACGCGAACAGGAAGTCCGGGACGACATACTTGACCAGATGACTCAAATTGTTCAAAATATGGGAGTTATCGGCAAAAATAATTTATTACTTTTTCAGAATGGTATGAACTCTAAAATTTAATGATTTATAAAGGTAATTTCAAATTTTAAAATCAAATCTTTTTAGGAATTATTCAATCGAATTTAGCGTTAAATGTATTATATAAGGAAATGAACAGGCGTTTCAACCTAAAGTACATAATGACGTATAGATTGAATTTTCGGCGTGATTCGTTCGAAAGGAGGGTTAAATGATTACCCGGATCGGGAAGAATTTAAGTACCGCTTGAAAGTATGCATATGAGTTTTGACTTAATAAATCTACAAATTATTATATTAGGTTACTTCATTTTGCCTAGCGACTCCCTTAACTTCGAGCTTGCCAAGGTACCGGACATGTGCACACAATACTCCATTGAGCAGCACGCAGAACTTCTAAACTAGCAATAAATTTTAGTGCATAGCAATAAGATTTCATAGCGTTTTATTCATCATACCTAAATCAGTACTACTCGATGGAGCCACCTGGAAGGCGCGCTAGTTATGGCACCTATTACAATACAAATACAGGAAGCGCCAACAAAACCGCATTGATTGGTACAGAATAAGCACTTTGTCACTTAAGAGGGGGTAGCTGCTTAAGTGCACAATTTAAATATTCAGTATCATTAACCAAATAAAAAGGATTACGTCGAGTGATTCTGAAAGTGAAAACGAAAATTTTGCTAGAGTGTATCGGTATCGGGAGAGAATGGACCCTTTCTTCCTGAGGGATGGATAAGGAAAGGTTTAGACTAAATCGGGAATAGTGTGCATCCTTGCTACAAGATATAGGCCCAGTTATCGTAAATAAAATAATTCGATGCTATGGCTTGTCACGATTGCTAAAAATGCTTATAGCTTTGGATCGGCTGGGAAACGGAGGGCAATACCATGGGGTTTGTGATATGGAGTATCAAAGATGACCGTCTGCAGATGTGTTCACGAAGTTGCTACTGCTGTAAATGAAATAAAATGTCATCAAGTGACCCGTTGGCCCAATAATACATTGGCCGTGGTAGCTCAATTTCATGATATGGCAGGATTTCCAGAAGTTGGTGGAGCTCTAGATGGAGTTTTGATAAATATTGCCCCCGTGAACAACGTCACCAAGTCCGCCTGTACCCGTTTTTTTTTGGCATTGTCGACTTTCTTCTTAAAATAAAAGTATAAAAAAGGATGATAAGTTTGCGAGGATATTATATAACGGGAAAATTCGTTCATCCAAGAATATTACATACAATACATTCACACTTGCCATTGTGGTTTTCTTCATATTTTGCCAAAGTGTGCCTCTGACATATGTCTCATCTTTCCATGACGGAATTAAGCAACATTATTTGCTTTGAAGACATTTAATTAATAAAACAAGTTTTATTTTTCGTTCGCCGAAAACAAATGCTCATAAATAACTAAATTTAGGCTATTCAAAATTTGTGTATTGGAGCGCAAATTGTAATTTATCTACAAATACTATACTTGTAGAAACCACATTTCCTTGTAGAAACTACATTTATAAGTGTAGAAACTTTCGCTGATAGCTACAAGTGTTTAAAATAATAGGAGTATTCGGGATTTGTTGTATTCGTATTAATATTTACTATTTTTACAAAGAATTCGGAATTACACAAGTAAACATTATTAAACGAATTATTGACAGGTTTTGAGCCAAGTGTGTGTTTGCAGGACAAGGCAAATCCGAGAATTGTGAACATATGAAGGAATTGTGTATTAATGCACTTTATTTAATAAGGTTAAAGTAAGATCAAAGTTGCCAAATTGGATAAAGTATCATAAGATGTCTTCCGCATGTCACAAAACTCGTAGGGCCTTTTCACTTGCATGTTTTGTCCTTTGTTACAAAGTTCTTATTTGATAAGAGAACAAGATGTTGATTTGACATATTTATTTGGTTTAACGTTTCGATTTCATATTTTTTCGAGGTGTTACTATCATGAAATCGAAAATTTACAGAAATTTATGACATATGGAGGATTTTATAAAGGCAATATCACCCATCTACTTAAATTTTTAAGATTTTTCTACAACCTAGAAAAAGTGTTAATTATAACGACTAAGTCGAGCATGTACAGCCGAAATATGATACTTAGGTCTAAATGGAGAATTTGTCGTTAAATAACTTTTTATCTCATTTCTAGAGAGGTCTGAAAATATGCCTTACTTCAAGTGGTTTTTCAGTTTTCCATCAATTTCTGTATATGTTAATCAAGGCACTATATCAGTAGGCAAAGCGCAGTATATCTCTTAAGAACAGAACTATCTATGATGACAATAACACCGTACATAACTATACATACCTCGATTTCAAAGTCAAAGCAGCTGCAAGGAAAAGCTATATCACCTATACTTGTCAAATGTACATAAGTTAGGTTAGGTTAGGTTAAAGGGGCTGCTTGCGATCGCGCCAGCACACCTAGGCCTTCTTTAGACCCATTGTGGCACCACGCGTATTTGAACAACATGTGGAAACTGCGAATTTTAATATCTTGCGAATCTCTACTTTGGCCAGATCGCTAAGGTCTCCGAAGAACTCTGATCCCAAGAATTTTCTTCTCACATAGAAGATGCTTTACGGTTTCAGGCTCTTCTTCATTTCTACAGCTTCTGCAGGAGTCATTGCAGGGAACACCTAGTCTCTCTGCATGTCTGCCGATCAGTATATGACCTGTTATGATTCCTAAAGCTAGGGACAGGTTTTCTCTGCTCAGCATGAGAAGACATTGTGATCGCTTGACGTCCCACTCCGGTCACAAGAGCTTGGACTTAATACAGGTATTGCCGTTTTTCCAACGGTCCCCTGCTTCCTTAAGGGTTGAGTCCCTTAGAAAGAGCTTGCAAGTAGCGAGCGGCATACCTAAACCCTTCCAGCGTGATGAAAGCGGAGAGGATGTCCCCCTTCTTGCAAGCTCATCCGCTGTTTCGTTGCCTGGTATGTTGCTGTGCTCTGGCACCCATACCAAGTGAAGAGCAAACTGCTCCGCCATCTCGTTTAGAGATTTGCGACAGGTTGCTACCGTTTTAGAATTACAGTTGACTGAATCAAGTGCCTGTAGTGCTGCTTGACTGTCGGAAAATATGAAGATATCTTTGAATTCAACCTCTTCTGTTCTTATGTAGTCTACCGTCTCCTGTATAGCAGCGATCTCAGCCTGAAAGACACCGCAATGGTCAGGAAGACGGAAAGATTTTCTAATCCTACTTGAGCCGGGAAAACACCCCCTCCCACTCTGTTCTCAAGCATTGAGCCATCAGTGTAGAATTGGAGTGAATTCTCCGATCCAGGGGGTCTATCGGACCACCAGCCTCTTTCAGGAATTAGTATGTTGAACTTCTTTGTTAAGCTTTGAATAGGGGTGCAGTAATTGGTAACTTGTGAGCCTAATTTGTTTGCGATTGTTGCGTGTCCTACTGCATTAGACTTCCATACGGGCAACTCCCGTAATCTGAGAGCGGCACATGCAGCAAATTGTTTTCCTGCGATATCAATCTTGAGGATATTTAGTATGGTGTCTAAAGCCAAATATACATAATTTTTTATGGATATACTGCACACCGTAATCAATTACAGTTGAACGAGATTTAAAAAATACGGAAATTTTCATATGATTATAAGATATAGGTAGTTGCCACATCAAACGTGATATGTCTCACGAAAAGCGTCTATAGCAATTGCAATTCGCAGCCCCCTCTAAAAGCGTTCTGGATCCGGCCCTGGCTCCTAGTGAGTCCAGTGCCGTTCTGCAGCTGTCTACCATCTTGGACTTCGTCTTAAAGGAGTCTAGTGCCCTAAGGGCTACCTGGCTCTTAGACATAATATTGATTGTGGCTCCATTGGTCCTTCTGAGAAGACATTCGTGAGCGCACAACTCTATTGCATGGATTTCCGCCTGGAAGATGGTTGTGGATAATACCATCGGGACACTTTTTTAAAATGTAGGTCCCAACACCCCGGCCCCAGTGCTCCCGTTGATAAGTGTGGATCCGTCAGTGTACCACACTTGTGATCCTTTGTTAATTACTTTCACCATCGCTTTACATGTGTCCCTTTCAAGTATTACAACTTTGTATGTCTTGGTAAAGGATAGCTTTGGCAGCCTGGAGTCTGTAAGTTTGACGATTTGATCAGCACTTAATGGTTGTAAGACACCCAGATGCCCCACTTTTTAGACTACTAAGATTAGACAGTCTTAGAGCGCTCTGACAAGCATCCCTACCAACGAGGCGATGAAGCTTGCCGAGATTAGCGCCGGAGCTCGCCGTTTTCGATTTAGGCCACCATACTAGTGCTCAGAAGGTAATAATTAGTGTTAAATCATCAATATGTGAGTTTCGGGAAGATTCACCAGGTTTAACTGTGTAGTCTTTGACAAGCAATGAACACCCTTGTCGCTTTATTGGTAATTTCTGTAAGATTAGAGTTCCAGTTGAGTTTACTACTTAGTGTGATTCCTAGGTATTTCACTTCTTTTGAGAACTCGATCTCAGTACCTCCCAACAATAGTTTGGTCAGGTTCACCTTCCTTCTTTTGGTGAATATGTATGGCCAATAGTGGGATGCCTGTGATAATGCCAAGCGCATCTGTTGGGTATGTGCGCATGGTCCCCGAAATGACCACACAAACGAGGCGATGAAGTTTGCCGAGAGTAGCGGCGGAACTCGCCAGTTGGCTTTAAGCCACCATACTACTGCTGAGAAGGTAATAATTGATTCCCCAGGTTTTACCGTGCTGTCTTTGACTAGCATTAAACACCCTTGTCGCTTTATTAGTAATTTCTGTAAGATTAGAGTACCAGTTAAGTTTACAACTTAGTATGATTACTAGGTATTTCACTTCTTTTGAGAACTCGATCTCAGTACCTCCCAACAGTCGTTTGGTCAGGTTTACCTTACTTCCTTGATGAATGGACTATTGTGGACTTTGTTGGATTGATTGACAACCATTTCTCAGAGCACCATTTGAGCGTCATATTTAGGGCAGAATGAAGCCTTGAGCTTAATGTCCTTTCATCCCAGCGCAAACGTAGATTACAAGGTCGTCAGAGTAGCCGCAAACATTGCATCCATTTCCTTTAACCCTCTAACCGGCAGAACCCCCAACTCCGACGACGATGGTTGGGAAGACTCCGATAGAGATTTTTTTTAAGAATTGGAAAATATATATTCTAGAAATTTGCTCTCATCAGGTAAGCATTTGAATATGAACCACGGAAAAACTGCAAATGTGTAGTTTTGATTTATAACTGTTGATCAAATTTAAATTGAAATATATTTTATTGTCAAATGAGCCATCCACAAGTTCATCCTCTCAACAGACTATAAAGCCATCGACCAGTGACCAACAACCGTCGACATCTCTCAAAATAAACCTCGGCGTCCAAGCCGTAAACGTACTGCTTTACCAGAACTCGATGAAAGTTTGGCTCATTATTTGCCAAACACAGGTGGTTTTGTTGGAACCGCGATGGACGTCAATCCACTATCCGCTGATTTTAAAAACATTTGATGAAAAATAAAGGTGAACAAGGATATGATCAGTTATATAAAATTAGACCCCTAATTGATCACTTCAATGAACGATTCGATTCTATTCCGAAAACACTACGATTATGCATTGGTGAACAAATGTGCTCCACAAAAATCATGTCTGCTTTACGGCAGTATATGCCAGCTAAGCCGCATAAATACGGAATGAAATTTTTCTCTGTTCTCTGTGATTCCTACGGCTTTTCCTACAAATTCGAAGTCTATAAAGGTACAGGTGACAATGATGTGATGGAAAACACGCCAAATATGGGCGCGACGTCGAATGTTGTTGTGCGCTTGTCTCAAACGATTCCCGATTTAAAGAATTACATCTTGTATTTCGACAACTTTTATACATCACTTCCACTTTTAATTTATTTGCGAAGTAGAGCAGTTTTTTCACTTGACACAATCCGAGCTAATCGAGTCCCAAATTGCCAATTATCCGACGATAAAAAAGCTAACAAAACGGATCGAGGATATTCGGAAGAATTTGTGGGAAATGTATTGGGTGTGGACATAACTACTACTGTATTGTGAAAAGATACGAAGTGTGTGCGTCTAGCTTCGACATACGCTGTTGTAAAGCCATTTATATCGAGTGTTGCTGATGTCCCGCCAATAAAAGCAACCAGGTACGATAGAAAAAATAAGCAGTATATTGAAGTCGACTGTGCAAATGTTATTAAAGAACATAATAACCACATGTTAGGTGTTGACCTCATATACGGCTTATTAGGCCGTTATCAAATTCATATGGAAACAAGGAAGTGGACATTGCGACTTTTTTACCATTTTGCGGATATGGCCGTGGTAAACTCATACCTGCTTTATCGTCGCATTCATGTAAAAAATAATCAAGAGTACATTTTTCGATTGATGCTGCCTAATTTTCGCACAGAAATATCTGATGTGCTTTGTATTACTCAAATGAATCTTAGAAGACCAGTTGGCCGACCAATGGCCTTTCCAAGTTTAGAACGGAAAATAATCAGGAAAACTTACGCCCCACCAGCTGATATTCATTTCGATGGCATTGGCCATATTCCCAACGCTTTAGATCGTCATAAACGGGATATCCTTCCTCGCCAAACCTACGGAGATTGGGTCATAACTTGTGTTGTCAAAAGCACCTGATATATCAAGAAATGCACACAGGGCTATCTGTTTGTACTCCAAGGCCTTTTCAAGTAATTGAGTTAGGCCGTGCATGACAGGAATAGTGTGTTTCCCTGCTTGATATGTAGGTTGACTTTAACAGAGTGGTTTTACCTCTAGATAGGTATACCTGATGTAAAAGTCAATAAGTTTTCCCAAGGTTTTTATCACAATGAAATTTAGGCTTATAGGTCTAAACGCCCTGGGTATAAATACTGCTTTCACCTCTTTCCAAGGTGAGGGAATGTGGGCTTGAAGCAAGCTCGGCCTCAGGATCCTGACAAGGGTATCAGAAACGTACTCTAAACCCTGCTGCAACAGACATGGGTCGATACCATCTGAACCAGGGGATGTATAAGCACTGAACGTTGAGATCGCTAAACGCAACCTGTCACAGTTGACAATTCTTCTCGCTAGGCTTCTTCTCCTTTTGTTGGACAACACTGTAGCAACAGAGGTCAAAACAGGAATTCAGCCCTGTAGAATGCATCCTGTGAAGTGGGTTTCCATTAGAAGCCGATTGGTGTCCTCAGGGTCGTTTGTGTAGGTTCCGTCAGGTTTGCTTAGTGTGCAAAAGCCACCTGTATGGTCCAGTCAAAGTGCCTTTTGTAGACGCTGAGCAACAAGAAGGGTGGAGATACCTTCAAAGTGCTTCCGACATGTGGTCCTTTTGCGCTCCCTTAGCTCCTTACTATAGGCAGATTGGGCTGTTTTATAAGTGGACCTATCACCAGTCCATTTAGCTACATTGAATCGCTTTCTAGCCTTTGTCCTAAGTTTGCTGATATTGCTGTTCCACCAAGGAACATCCCTTTGAGATTTTTTCATCTTCTTTGGGCAGCTCACTTCAAAGGCTGCTGTTATATTGTTCTGGAGCTGAATTGATTCAAATTCTGGATCATGAGTAGATATAATGTCCGCCCAGTTTGTTCCCAGTTTGTTTTCTTTGGGTTTCTGTAAAATTGGCTTGTCTCCTTTGCGACTTTTATATCGAACCTTATATGCTGATGGTCCGACATGGATACCTCATTTGAGACATGCTAGTTGGAGATGTATGTGGACATATTCGAGGTGCATATTTCCTGGCCTAGGACCTCGTATCTAATGGCATTAATAAATGTCGGCTCATTAGCCTACATTCTACTAAGAGAAAAATCAAGAAATAACTCACCTCTGGCATTAGTGTTGGAGCTACCCCATATGATATGATGGGCGTTGGCGTCACAGCCGCTTCCTCCTTCAATACTCCTCTATGGTATTTACTTTCCTTGTGAGCATTTTGCTGCTGTCTCCTGGGAGATAGACTGAGGCAAGTACAACCTGTTGTACCCCTATATGAGTTGGCTGTCCATACCTCCACAAGGTCCTGATGTATCAATTCTGAAATGGGAAAAATGTTGTTTTATTTCTTATCACTATGTCCGCTTTGGGCCTACTGCTGTTGTTATCATATATAAGCTTACCATCACATTTGTTGAGGCCTTTGACAGCCTAATTGTAAACCCATGGTCCTTGGATGAATGCGATATCCAAGTTTTCTTTGTTGAACCGCCACTTGCAGGCACCTGATGTGCCTAATGGGGCTTCTGGGGTGGTCTGCCATTAGATGGGCTCTTTCTCCGTCTCGGGGTCCCCTTGGCCCCTTTCTTCCCAATGGTACCCTCTTCCACATCGTCTCTTTTGCAGCACCCTTACCCCGATGAGGACCTCATCAGGGCGGCAGACGCTTTTCTTGCGGGTGAGTATTGGGTGTTTGAGTATTGGGGTGCCCCACAGCGGTCTTCTGCAGTATTTCGCCTTTTGAGCAACAGTGTCGCTATTCGTTTGCTAATGCTATTGCTAGCCGCACAGGTGGATTCCTTTACTACAGCTGTACGTACCGAGGGTACCTCCGTCGGGCCTGTCTTGGGGATACGCACCCTTCCGAAGCCATTGTGTACGACATGCCCCAGCCTGTCAAGAGTCTCAGAGGAAAAGGCTGACTCCGGAAAATAACCCACATAGACCGTTAATTTGGACTCTTTAGTTGCGTCAACTCCGAGGCCTCTGCATTCCGGCCGAAAAGAACAGCTGCTAAAATTGGGCTTTATAGAGCCCTTGAGCTCCTGCCTCACCGCTTTCAGGATAGCGGACTGGATCAGCTGCAGTTGCTGCAGAGGCCAGAGATCCTCGGGGTAACTGGGCGGTACTAGTGCTACCCTTGTCGGTCTTGGGCATAAGCCCCTGATCGAGAGTGCTGCTACACGTATGAAGGCAATAGTAAGAACCTTGACCCCAAAGTGATAAACTAACACTGTTTCAAAAAAAAAAAATTTAACTCAAATAATTTTCCTTTAATTCCATTATTGCTCACCTTTTTTATGAGTTTGCACCCAAGTTATACATATATGTGCATACTCAGGTTTATTTACTGTAAATCCATCAAATTGGTGGCCGCGGTGGTTGAGTTGGTAGCGGTGCGTGCTATAACTTGATATGCCGGTGAGTTCGTTGTTCGAATCTCAGTCAGGGCAAGCAAAAACTTAATCATAGAAAAAGTTTTTCTAATAGCGGTCACCTCTTGGCAGGCTATGGCAAAGCTCCGAGGGTATTTCTGCCATGAAAAAGCTTCTCATTAAATACATCTGCCGTTCGGAGTCGGCACAAAACTGTAGGTCTCTCCATTTGTGGTAGAATGTAAAGACGCACACCACAAATTGTAAGAGAAGCTCGGCCAAACACTGAGCTATAAAGTGTACGCGCCAAAATTATATATTATATAAATCCATCAAATTTACTGCTAATACTTAATTTGGTTTTTATTTTTTAACAATGCCTCCAATTTTGGAGAGGTATTAGTGAGCAATCTGATATTTTATAGAATTAACAACTTGGCTCAGCCAAGTTGTATTTGGTGTTACTGTAACACCAGTTGTTTCCGAAATTTCAGCAAAAAACAAAGGTAATATTTATCACTTTATGTAATTGGTCTTAATATTTTATACATGACATGTTGAGGATACCCACATTGGATAGATTAAAAAAAAAGTAAGTGATTACTATAACTCTATTCGACTTCCTATACCAGAAGCTTTAAAAAAAATACATAAATCCGAATTAAGTTTTTTTATTACACTACTAATAAGAATTTTGAGTATGCAGTTGTGTACCTCATTTAATTAAACTAATTTTTTTAAGGCTTTGATAATTTTCTTCGTCACACATACATATTTCGCATAAAAGAAAATGGACACCTTGAAAAAATTGCCAAAAATAAACGGTAATTTGAAGCTTCGTTCCATTGCACTTTATTGCCTCTAAATATATACTTATATTAAAAAAAACCGTTAAAACTCCTCAAAATTGGCGCTTATAATTTTAACATAGGATGTATTTAGCTTTGAGTATTTTGAATATTCATTTTTAACATAACTTTTTTTGTCTTTAATATATTTCAGATACTTGAAAAAACTGATGTGATGGCTCATTATAAGGACGAAACGATGAAAATCAAAAAAAGTACATCAGAGCATCTGTCGTATATCTGAAGAAAGCTGCGAAGATCTTCACACTTTAGATGTGGGTTATGCCCCGAGTATTGAAGGGTTGCCCCAAATTTTTGGCAATGAAAGTTGAGGACCGCGTCACTGTTGCCAGAAAACATAACTTGTGCACGAATTGCCTTGCACATTCCCATAAAAAAAAACATTCCCATATGGCAAAAGATTGGAAGAGTCCTTTCTCTTGTTGGAATTGTCACCAAAGACATCACTCCCTTCCACATCGGCCTCCTGCCAGTTCCCCGGACGGTCATTGCAAACTGCTCTTCGTCGTGCATTTGTTCAAATATGTCTTTAACGCAGACATAGAACCCCGAACACACTTTTTTCAGCGAATCCTGTTTAGAGAATCCCAAGACGAGGAATTGCAGGAATTAAAACTGAAGACCCGTCGTTTTCTGAGTGAGTTGAGCCCCGTATCTGGCAATAAGAATCCTGCTTCCACTCGTGGAACATGTGAATGCGAAATTTCCACTTTCCACAAAAGTTTTAAAGCAACATATGTACGTGGATGACATGCTAGCAGGAGCACATGATTGAACAATAGCGATTGAAATGCGCGATCAGGTTATTGAGGCTCTCAGAAGCGCAAGTTTCCCCTGAGGAGGTGGACATCAAGTTCCAAGAAAATCTTTGCGGGATTGCCAAAAGAACACATCTACCAAAAAAACTTTTTGGAAATTGATGACAAGAGTGAAACAAAGGTGTTGGGAATCCGATGTAATGCAGTGCACGACATGTACCCTTTTATCGTGCAGTTGATTCCCGAAAAGCAGGAATACACCAAGCGGGAAGTAGTTTGTTTATACGTTCGCTAACCGGACTTCACAAACATATGCTCATCAGGGCATCACACGGCATTTTTTACCCCCTGGAGCACCTCATATGGGAGGTCTGTGGGTAGCAGGGGCAAAAAGCTTCAAAATACATTTCCGGTAGCACATTCAATGCGGTTTACCATCGAGGAACTCTCAACGTTGCTGGCGAAAATCGAATCGTGTCTGAACTCGAGACCGATTTGCAACATCTCTGAGGATTCTGAGTCAATGGAACCTCTAACCCCCGGCCATTTCCTTATTGGCACCCCCCTCTTCGCTGTTCCAGAGACGAAATCGCAGAGAGTCCGATATCTCTTGTCAATCGATGGCAGAAGATAAAGGCAATCCAGCAAACGTTTTGCCTGAGGTGGAAAGCAGAATACTTGAAGGAGCTGCAGAAACGGACAAAGTGGAAGCTCCCGCAACGCGACATAAAGGTAGACGATCTGGTCATCATCATCAAGGAATATAACCTACTCCCAAATGATTGGCGACTTGGCAGAGTAGTTAGAGTCTTTTCAGTTCCTGGCAGCCGCGTTCGTGTCGTAGAATTACGAACGGCGGGTGGAAACATAACTCGGCCAATTGTGAAATTGGTTATTTTACCACAATGTTAAGCAAAATTTCTAACTCCCCTTCTCTTTCCAGACCACAATCACTAAAATTTTGAAAAATTTTGAACACCAACAAATCTTGATGTAGGAAATGCCCTGTGTGCCCAGGCCTCTACCCGTTCTTGAGCCCGAAGAGCTCCGTCGACGATGCTACAGTGCGTATAACGCTCAACCTCTAAGCGAGTCTAGCGACGAAGAGGTGTTGGAGATCGACGAGATGGAGGAAGAAGCTGCATCAGCTGCATCCAACGTGCCACCGGTAGCCAGACCGCGCCTGTCGGTTATGCGGTCGGCAGTTCAGTTGCCCCCTCCCATTGCCGCGAAGCTCCAGCCACCGCACGCACCACCCCGGAATTCGCAGCAGATCCGGCCGCGCCTCTTCAGGGCTATCTGTCCTCAGGCGAACGGTAGCGTCCGGATAATGACGAGAAGAAGACCGCAATTGGTGAGAGCGATCGTAGACTCAGGGCAACCGCGGTCATCGATTTCGCAGCAGCTGGCGCGAAGGCTGCATTTGTTGCACGGTCGTGAAAATTCGTGCCAGGCTGGAACGAGGTGCTCCAGGTGACCTCGAATGTGGAGACACATCTGTCCCGCATTACCCCCCAGCACAAACTCGACGCACGCGTATACAAAGAATTTCACATCTTCGGGCTGGCGACCCTAATTTTCACCGCTTGAGCGCGGTATCGCTGATTTTGAGAGCCGAAGTTTACGCGATGATCCTGCGTCCAGGACTGAAGGCAGCGATTCCCTCTCGACCTGCCGCACAGAACACAATGTTCGGGTGGATGGTTTCTGGCGGCCCCATTTACTAGATTTAGCTCGTAGCTTACAATTTCTTTTAATTTTTCTCTTTTGTTAATCTGTGAATTTAGCATTGTACATAAATGAAATTTTGATTTAATATATTTCATAATTTGTTACGTTAAAGAATTGTTATCTATAGAATTAGTTGTGTTATGAAATAGCAATTTTTATATATCTTATCGGAACAAATTTTGTAGTTATTTTATTGCAACGATACTAAAAGGCGGGAAGCATGTTTACGCCAGCTGTTTTATCAGTAACAATTGATTCTGCCATTGTGAATTATTATAATTCCACTAGCAGATGTCGCTGTGGTATTACGGGAACAGGGACTCGTTACCTGCTCTCCCTTTTCTCGAGTCCTGTAACCCGTACCGTTTGATGGGTTTCGCCTTCTGCGAAAATCTATCGCTCTTTCACTTTGTGAAGAGACGCCCCCAACGCAACAAGTAAGGTCTTGCTTTGGTTTATATATATAACCCAATTCTTTTTTAGCAATGAAACAATAAATTGCTTGCCATCTGCAAGCCCCAAGTTGTATTTAAATTGAAACTTGATTGTTTTTATTTGCGAAAGCAAAACGGCATTCAGTTAATTAAGTTGAAGATCTGAAAATTTTCAGAAGATTGGCCTCCTATATTTCGAACCCGGTTCAACATGAATTCCCGGCCCCTATTTTCTCACACGCTCGAACAGTTATTGTTTGGTCATATAACATTTTAATTTGAAATTTTTATGGGGTGCAGTGGGGTACAGTGGTGCTTCTGGGTATGCGGTTACAGTTGCACGGCTGCACTCAATCCCTACTCTTACGTCCACGTTCGTGCAACCTGGGCAAAATGAGCAACCCATGTGCGAGATACGGAAACCAACCCGTGTGGAGCCCTGTGTCACGGCTAATAGAGAGGGAGCTTTAGAGGAGCCACTCCGACATATTCGGTTTAAGGGGCCTCTAAATTCCGCAGCGTCTGTTCACCAGGAGGTGCGGCTGCAAGCAGGCGTCTGTCTTGGAGCAAGCGGCTCGCTATATAAACGAACTTAAAATTTTCACCCCCAGCAATGGGTTGTGCGCAGGGCTTGGAACCCGCCACGTAAAAAACAACTTCCAATGAAAAGACAAACAAAGCTTCGGATGAGACCCCCCTTTTTTGATGACGACCACGACAAACGTATTAAGGACAATGATTTGAGGGCATGCACCTGGAATGTCCAGACCCTTAATTGGGAAGGTGCCTCTGGTTGATGTCCTCAGCAGAGCGAAGGCTGACATCACCGCCATCCAAGAGATGCGATGGACGGGGCAAGGAAAAAAATCGATAGGCCCTTGCGACATCTACTATAGCTGCCATGTAAAGGAGCGCAAATTTGGTGTCGGATTTGTTGTGGGAGAGTGACTGCGCCGTAAAGTACTGTCGTTCACTCCGGTGGACGAGCGTCTCGCCACAATCCGCATCAAGGCGAGATTCTTCAACATCTCCCTAATTTGCGCCCTCGCCCCGACGGAAGAGAAGGACGATGGGACTAAAGATCGCTTCTACGATCTCCTTGGCCGCACGTATGAGCGGTGCCCCCACCACGATATAAAAATCGTGCTTGGCGACTTCAATGCCAAGGTGGGCAAAGAGGGCATCTTTGGTTCCACAGTCGGAAAATTCAGTCTCCACGACGAAACGTCCGATAACAGATTGAGACTGTTCGACTTCGCCGGGGCCCGAAACATGGTAGTCTGTAGTACCAGGTTCCAGCATAAGAAGATTAACCAGGCTACGTGGCTGTCCCCAGATGGTAAGACACGAAACCAAATCGACCACGTTGTGAAAGACGGAAGGCATGCTTCCAGTGTGTTAAATGTGCGCACGATCCGAGGAGCCAACATCGACTCGGATCATTTTCTTGTGGCAGCTAAGATCCGCGCCCGAGTTAACGACGTTAATACTAACATACATGTATATGTATGTATGTATGTACATAAATTTATACACCACATACATATATACACTGCATACATATATGTATACACAATAATTGTTTACAAACAAAAATGCCAATAATCAACCTTTGACCTTGTATGATAGCAATATCAAAACAACAGAACTTGTCTAAACATGATTTACCACGAACTGCAACGGACAAAACTTATAACAATAGAAATGGACTATCACTAAAACAAACCCAAATAGCTACCTACTAGTAAACAGATAACGACCGACGCATCTCAGTACTATAAATAGCTTTAAGATTCATGTAAACAACTCAGTCTAATGATTATAAATAAAGAGCACGCATTTCGGCGATGCAACAAAATATCGAGTAACGATATTAACTGTGGGCTCAGCCGTTTTTAAGCCACTTTATAAAAAAAAACTAATTCCACGGGAAATACGATTTCCAGCACTAACATTTGAAAAAAGTGCATAAATAATTAATGAAAAAGAAAAACTTTATCACGAAAAAAAAGCGGCAACTCATCTTTGACTCAACACGTTTATCATCGGAAGCAGAAATGAGCGCACAGGAGATAGCAAACCTGAGGGTTGAAACCAACGCAGCAGTCACAGTCACATTTACAGATCAATACCAAGACTGTGCACCCACAATCCAAAGGACTTAGAAACCGCTTACGCTATCGCAAGTACTATACACCACGATAACGTAATCTTACAGTTCGACTTTCCGCAATACAACCACAGACATTACAATGCTTCTCCAAGCAGAAGATACAAAGAATCACAAAGGTACAGACCTAACGTGCAGGTGCAATACAACCAAACTGCCCCCACGCAACAGCACCAACCAATAAAAATAGATCCGTCACAAAAATACATGAGATCCACAAATTATAATAGGAATCATTCCGCACCACAAAACAGCTATGACCGCCAGAGGCAAAGACTACCTCCAAATAATCCATTTCGCGGGGATCCACAGAAAAGAGAAAGAAATCCTTCATCTCGTAATGTACCACAGAAAAAACTACGTGTAAACCAAACACGTGACGAAGAACTAACATCGCTTGGAGCAGAATATGAAAATGAGGAATACGAAACAGGGAGTGTTTTTTTAGGCGTATGAACAATTTGCCGTGTTTGCAACGCCATTGTAGAGATACAGGCAAACTTATTAACATCCTAATCGATACCGGAGCAACGAACAATTATATTAGCACACAATGCAATATAGGTAAGCCAATTGAAATCAAGCCAGTAAAAGTGAAAACCATTCATGGTTACTCACTAACAAAATCAAAAAAAAATTGTAACGTTATTAGAACATAATCTGACATTTTTTGAAACAGATGTATTAGAAGAATTTGATATGCTTCTGGGTGAGCAGGGACTTAGAAAATACAAAGCAGAGATCAATCTCTTCGAGTACAAACTCAGTTATAAATATAGGGCCAAGAAAGAAAGTGAACCTGTGCAAAAAATTAATTATGTGGTTAATAGTGAAAAATTATGCAAAAAAATTAAAGTACAAACGAAGTACTACCTTATACTACCGTAATACAAGCTACCCTTAAAACGAAATCCGAAGATCCTATTTGGACAATACCCATACCCTATGTCGGATAACGACTTCATTAACAAAGAAATTAACAAACTTTTAAAAAATGAAATAATTCAACCCAGCAAAAGTCCGTACAAATCTCCCATTTAGACAGTCGCTAAAAAAGGTACCGATGAACAAGGGAAACCTAAGCGCAGAATGGTCGTAGACTTTCAGAAGCTAAACGCTCAAACTATCACAGATAGATACCCCATACCTGATGTGGCTATGACCATACAGAATTTAGGTAATGTAAAGGTATTTACTACTTTAGATTTAGAGTCTGGCTTCCATCAGATCCTTATTAATGAATCTGACAGGGAAAAAACGGCCTTTAGTGTAAATGGAGCTAAGCACGAATTCCTTCGTACGCCGTTCGGCCTGAAAAATGCCTCATTCATTTTTCAAAGATGCGTGGACGATATTCTTAGACCATATATCGGAAAGTTCGTACGTTTATATATACGATGTTCTCATTTATTCTTCCTCTCCCGAAGAACATATCGAACATATCCACATAATCATAAACGCGAGTTACGGTAGAGATTACTCCACCTACACAACCAACTATATGTAATCAAAAAGCAAGCATATTATTTATCTCCTCTGAGAAACGTAGTAAGTGGCTTCACTATGGCTGCGAAATTCTGTATGAAAACGAGTGAAAAATAAAAATCAGCTTATACGAACGTGCACTAGAAGCACTGAACAAAATAAAAGAGAAACTGCAAGCTCAAGTTGAACTCTTCCAACCAAATTTTAACAAACCTTTCGAATTAACCACAGATGCTAGTAATTACGCTATAGGAGCCGTATTATCTCAAAATCAAAAACCTGTATCATTTATTTCACGAACACTCAGCGAAACAGAACAGAATTACCCCACGAATGGGAAAGAGTTACTCGCAATTGTGTGGTCACTACAGAAACTACGTAATTACTTCTATGGTATAGCTGATTTAACAATTTACACTGACCATCAATCTTTAATCTTCTCTATATCAGAAAGAAAACCCAGGACAAGATTAAAAAGATGGCAAAATTGTATCGAAGAATACGGCGCAAAACTCGTTTACAAACCCGGACATTAGAACGTTGTCGCTGAAGCACTTTCTCGCCAGCAAATAAACAACACTGTAAACTCTGATGACTCCCAACATTCAGCACAAAGCTCCCCAACACAAAAACTCAAACGAGTAAAGCAACCACTAAACGCATTTAGGAATCAAATTATTGTAAGACAGTCAGTTCAGAATCCCATCGAAATATCCTCACAAAACATATTTTCTAACAGCCGACATACGATTTTTTTTAACACCAAAACTGAAATGGTAGACAGACTAAAAAAATATAATTAGACCAAAGGTAACTAATGCCCTGCAAATAGACGAGGAAATATTATTTCTCGTCGAAAATGACATTATCGACACATTTCCAACCGTATCGATTGTACTAGCTCAAAAATTGGTTGACGACATCACCGAAACCGAACAACAAGAACAAATTATACAAGCCACACAGACGTGCTCACAGAAACTACAAAAATAACGCACAGGAAATTTCGCTCAGATATTACTGGCCCAACATACGTGACGCTTGTAAAAAGGAAGTACAGGACTGGGAAATTCGCCTCACAAATAAATATGAACGCCGACCAAATAAACAACCAATAGGTTCAGCACCAGTACCGAACTAGGTAGGCGAATCCATACACTAAGACTTATTTTTTATGAGCAATAATATGTACGTTAGTTCAACCGACAAGTACGCAAACATCTGCTATTTGAGACAAATACCATCAAAGAAGGACACATACAAATACATCGACGAGATACTATCACAAATATACCCTAACGCAAAGTTTGAAATGACTAATAACAAGTCAACATTTACTGGCATATGTGCACAACAAATATCCAAGCGACCACAAATAACGCATACCAAAATCCAGCCTATCATTCAACAACAAACGGTAAAGTTGAATGGACGCATAGCACCATAATTGAACTCGCAAAAGTTTTGGCACACCAACACAGTTCGGCAACTGATAAAGAAATATTTGAAGCAGTCCGACAGTACAACAAAACTTTCCATTCGGTAACCAACGAGAAACCCGAGGACGTGTTTTTCAATCAAAGGAGGTATCCTGACATCAAAGAGCGTATTCAACAAAACCAAGAGAGAGCTTTGCGATACCGCAATCGCAAACAACTGAACTACAAAGAAGGAGACGTAATATATTCAAAGACGCATAGAGAACAAAAACGTAAAAAAATACGCGAGACATATAGTCAAAAAAGACAACGGCGACACAGTAACGACAAATAAAAGAGTAATTATCCATAAGGACAATATTAGAGCAAAGGCATGTACGGAATAGTGTTTACCTTACTTTTCTCTATCGCACTTTGCGACAATATAATAGATTTAACTAATAGGAAATATGTTCTAGTGGAAACCGACCCTGTTTACATTTATCACGATACAGCTTACTTGTATCACATATCTAACCTTTCAAAAATACTAGTACCATACGAAAGTATAATAAAAACATCATATAATCTAGAAAACCAACCTGAAACTCAAATTTTAGTGAACAAACTCGAAACTCTGAAAACTCAGCTCATTCCAAATATTTATAGACCAAAAAGATCACTAAACTTTCTTGGCTCCGTGTTAAAGTTCATCACTGGCACTCCAGACCACGATGACCTTGTAGAAATCAAAACATCGCTTAATATGCTAATAGAAAATAATAACAAGCAAAGAACAATTAACTCACAGTTCGAAAGAATACCCGAAACCCTTGATCCCAAAGCAATAACCGAAAACATTGTTATATCAGAAGTTTATATTGAACTCCAATCAATAACAAACACTATAAATTTTGCGAAAACTAATAATTTTTATTCTGGCACATTCAATTTGAAAGATGTGTACGATCTTCCAATAATTAATATATTAGAATATGCCGACATTCATATGTATCTGTTACCTACAAGAAGCAATTATAACAATATACAATATATCCCATCTTAGAAACAAAATGTAGCCTATTTAATGTATATCGTTTAGCATATAAGCATGGTAAAATTAATTTAGACCTTAAGATCGCAAAATGTACCAAATATCAATGAATATCCAAATGTAGAAATTATATGAGTAACTTTATTTGTAAGTCCGCACCCTCCGACAATTGTACTATAAAAATATTAGAAGACAAATAAGCCCAATGCGAAACAATCCACTAAAATAATGCTCCACTCCGCATCCTAGAGAATGGATTGTAATATTAGTTAGGAGGATTATTTGTTGTATTATTAGCGCAACTCGCTTTATATTGTAGGACACCAGGCCGCTCTTATGAACAATAATATGCAAACGGTTAAGTTTGTAAATTACCATTGATTTTATTTTTAAAAATGTTGTTCTTATATACTAATTTTCACACAGAGCAAACTTATTACTAATTCTTAATTAACCAATGGGAAATCAACACGAAATAACAAATATTTTCTCACGCATTGATTTCACACGGTACTAAATAAAATATGATTAGGTTAAAATGCGCTTGGTGTTTTTGTAGTGTTTGTTTTATTTATTGGCCTTCACAACAAGTACAAGAACTTTTGGTGATTGACCGCTTAGCAAAAATACATAATATGTACATTCTGGCATCAAATAGCTGTCATTGAATTTCGGCAATTTCATGCCAGAATGTACATATTATGTATTTTTGCTAAGCGGTCAATCACCAAAAGTTCTTGTACTTGTTGTGTAATGAGCTCGCTGTTCTGCGCCCAGACATTTGGTTTTATGTGACACTTTGCGTGTGGTGCCTTGCGCGCGTGCAGTGTACATTATACGTGTGTGTGTGTCAGTATGTTTCATTCTGTGCTATGTGCATTGTGTATGTTTGTATGTCTGTGTATTGTGTATTGTGTGTGTGTATCAGTTATGTATGTGCATACTACATCCTACCCCTTTAGTTAAATGTACAATTGCTGTAGTTTCTTAAAAGTTAGGCAAATGTGCATATTATGTTACAATTTATGTATATTTACAATTAGTTATATGTTTCTAGCTTTAATTATATTGTTATTGTGTATTTTAACTAATTTATTTTCTATTTGTATAAAGCTATTGACGCCTTCTTGTCTAATGACTTTGTAAGGGCCTTTAAAAATTTTATCAAATTTTTTCTTATTTCCTACTTTAATATAAACTAAATCATTATTTTTGAAATTACTTTTATTATTGTTTGTTTGTTTCTTAATTCTATCAATCTTATTTTGTATTAGAGATTGATGAGCCATATTATGAGCATGTATAAGTTTCAGTTTGAGCTCTGTCAGATAATCATCAATATTGTATAATTTGTTTTTAGATTTAAGTATTTCGCAGGGTAGACTGCTGATTTTTCCAAACACTAGCTCATGTGGAGAATAATTTGTCGTACAGTTTGGCGTTGTGTTGTAGCAGTACACGTAATAGGGTAATATGTCTTCCCAATTGTCTTCTTTTTGAAGTGCTCGTAGGTAATCATTTAATACTCTATGGTTTCGTTCTAATGCTCCTAATGGGTGGAATGGTGCTGAAACCTTTTTGTCTATGTTTAATAGTTTACATATGTTGGTAAGTAATTCGTTTGTAAATTCTGTACCTTTGTCAGTTTTTAATTTTTTAAAACATCCATATTTTAATATGAATCCTTCTACAATTGTTCTTGCTACGGTAACTGCATCTTTACTTTGCATTGGAAATGCTGCTATATGCTTTGTGAGTTCACATTGAAAAGTCAGAATGTATCTGTATCCGTTTGATGGACGTAAAGGGCCTACTGTGTCAACTGTAATTGTTTCAAATGAAGTTGTTGGAGTGTCTGTCATGGTCATTTTTTCTTTTGTGTATTTAGTTAATTTTATTTCATTGCATAATTTGCAGTTATTAATATAATTCTTTACCATGTTACTCATGTTTTTCCAAACATATCTTTGTTTTAATTTTTTAATGCATCTGGAGATTCCTATATGTCCTCCTAATTCCTCATCATGATATTTGCTTATTAGACGCTTCATTTCTTTAATATTCTTTATTTCTTTTGGCGGTGTATATACTATAATGGCTGTATTAGTTTTCAGTTCTTTTTGTAGCTTATTCCATTTTTCTTTAAATTCTTACATGCTTATATACTGGAAAATTTTGTCTTCTGCACAGACTGCTAATTTAGCTATTTCCTGTTGTTCTACGAATAATCCTAGCTTCCTCAGAATCAACGTCATAGTTGATAACGATTTATCGCTATATTCAACAACAATTTTTTCTTTTGTGCTACTATATTGGCCTTTTCATTATATATAATATTCTTTTTGAACTGAAATTGCAATTTCTTTATATGCGTGACGTCAGATAATAACGTTGCTTCCCAAATGTAAAGGTGATCAAGCTTCTCTTGAGTTGCAGCACTAGTTCTTTTTGCAAGTGGTTTTATTGCTATGCCATTTATATCTTCATTTAGCTTTTTGCTTTCTTTGCCAATTAAATTTTTCTTTTAGCTTTCCGCTTTCTATGCCATTTAATTTTTTTGATGTAATTTTTATTCTAGATAGTGCGTCTGCATTTGTATTCATCTTTTCTTGTTTGAAAATTATTTCAAAATCATAATCCATAAGATCTACTCATATTCTTGTTAACTTTGATGACGGGTTTTTATGTGTGAATAAACTTACTAATGGTCTATGGTCAGTGTATACCATGAATTTTCTACCGAATAGGTAAGGTCTGAAATAATTTATTCCCCAATGAATGGCTAATAACTCCTTTTCTATTATTGGTTTGTTGAATTCATGTTTGTTCAAAGATTTACTCGCATATGCTATTGGAGTGTCTTCTCCAGGCGTCCCTTGAGATAAAACTGCTCCTAAGGCATAGCTTGATGCATCAGTAGTCAAAATAAAAGGTTTGGAGAAATCGGGATATTTCAAAACAGGTGGTGTCATTAGTTTTGACTTTAGAGTTTTGAAAGCTATTTCACATTCTTTTGACCATATAAATAGTTTGTTTTTCTTTAATAATTCATTTAGCGGTTTAGCTATTTGCACAAAATGCTACAAATCTGCATACCTCGTCTGCATCTTTAGGACATGGAAAATTAGTTATAGTGTCATACTTATTTGGATCAGTGGTGATACCTTCTGCTGTTATAAGTTGACCTAAATAAACTACTTCTGTTTTTAAGAAGTTACATTTGTCTGGATTTAGTTTTAAATCATATTGTTTCAGTCTTTCGAATACATTTATTAAATTTTCATTGTGTTCTTTTAGAGTTGAACCAAAAATTATTACGTCGTCTACATATAAAAATGCAGGTTCTTGGAGTCCACTCAAAGCTATAGTCATCATGCGTTGAAAACTATTAGTCGCAATTTTTAAGCCAAAAGGTAGCCTTTTGAACTGATAATGTCCTTTATTAGTCGAAAAAGCTGTAAGCGGTCTGGATTGCTTATCTAAAGGTATTTGATGGAATGAGCTGGTCATGTCCAAGGTTGAAAAATATTTGGCTTTGCCTAATTTGTCTAACACATCTTCTAGTCTTGTTAATGGCAATTTATCATTTACAATTTTGTTGTTTAGTTGTCTGTAGTCAACTACTAATCTCCATTTAGTTTCATCATTTGTGCTTTTCTTTGGCACAATTAATAATGGTGAGTTATATGGACTGGTTGAATGTTCAACAATGTCCTCTTTAATTAATTTGTCAACTTGTTGTTTAATCTCTTCAACATGTGCATTTTGTAATCTGTAGTTTTTTATATAGACTGGAGTTTTGTCATGTACAGAAATATTCTGTGTATAAAAATTGTTTTTTGTTAAAATATCTCCTTTTAGATGAAATATTTCATTGTATTTGATACAAATATTTATTATGGATTCTTTTGCTTCTGGATCTAGGTTTTCAAAATTTATAGTATTTTTAATAAAATCTATTCGTTTTTTTGAATTAAATTTTGTGTCATATTTCAATATTGAAAAATTTTTTATTGGTTGTATGTGTAAAGGAATATCTTTAATTGTTATGTCACACTCATTTGTATTTATGAACTTTATATGTTTGTGACCTTTCTTTGGAATTATTGTGTTAGCTATAAATATGCCTGGTGTTATTTCACTAGCGCATACTAAACGGTCTTCATTTAAATCAACGTCTACTTCTTTTATAATTTCTGTTCGGGGTGGTAAATTAATACTTGGTAATGTGCTGAGTTTCATGTACATTGGCAAGATTATTTGTTGTTCTTCATACATACTTGTGATTACGAAAGTTTCGTAATCTATTTTATAATTATATTTAGTCAAGAAATCTCTGCCTATAATTCCGTCTGTAGATATGTTAATATTATCAAAAATATAAAATGTATGTTCAATATTAAGTTCATCAGATTGAAGTGAAAGTTTAGTTTTTCAATTTTTTGTTAATAGATTTTCACTAAGTCCATTTATGTTATATTGTTGACAATTTGTTATTATACTGTTGTCGATTGATGATTTTTTTATAATAGAAATGTCTGTACCTGTGTCTATTAAAAATGCTATTGGTTTTCGTATTGTCTTTGATTTAAGTATAAGGTAATTGGTATCTTTTTCTGCTATACTATACGTATTTAATGTTTTATTGATGGCCCCAGCTTCTTTCATCCGGGGACGTCCTAGTTTTCCTGAGAATTTTGTCTTTGATTATTATTATTTGTTCTGTTCTGATCAGAATTTTGTGAACGTCGGTTGTCTCCGTTGTTATATTGTTATAATTCCTATTGCTGTTATTATAATTTCTGTTATTATTTGTATTATTAGAAACTCGATTGCGATCGTCATGCCTTCTGTTTCCATTATTATTTCTTGTATTAAATGGTTGACTTACCTACTTAATTGGCGCAACAACCGCCTAAGCGATTTTGGCCGAGGTCAACAAAGCACGCCAGCTGTCCCTATCTTTTGCTAACTGGCGCCAATTGGAAATCCCAAGTATAGCCAAGTTTTTTCCACTTGATCTTTTCAACGCAGAGGAGGTCTTCCTTTTCCTCTGCTACCACCCGCGGGTACCGCGTCAAAAACCTTCAGGGCTGGAGGTATTTCATCCATTCGTACGTGGTGGCCTAGCCAGCGGAGCCTCTGGTTCTTAATCCGCTGCACTATATTACCGTCATTGTACAGGTCGTACAGCTCATCGTTCCATCGTACACGGTATTCGCCATCGCAAAGACGCAAAGGTCCATAAATCTTTCGAAGAATCTTTCTCTCGAACACTCCAAGAGCTCTCTCATCCGATGCTGTCATCGTCCATGCTTCTGCGCCATACAATAGGACGGGCATGATGAGAGACTTATAGAGTATGGTTTTTGTCCGTCGAGAGAGGACTTTACTGTGCAATTGCCTACTCAGTCCGAAGTAGCACTTGTTGGCAAGAGAGATTCTGCGTTGGATTTCAAGGCTGACGCTGTTATTGGTGTTAATGCTGGTCCCTAAGTAAACGAAGTCCTCTACTTTTTCGAAGTTATAACTGTCAACAGTGATGTTTGATCCCAGTCGTGAATGTGCCGACTGTCTATTTGATGACAGGAGATACTTCGTCTTGCCCTCGTTCACCTCCAGACCCATTTGCTTCGCTTCTGTATCCAGTTTGGAGAAGGCAGAACTAACTGCGCGGTTGTTAAGACCGATGATGTCAATGTCATCGGCGTACGCCAGCAATTGCACACTCTTACAAAAGATGGTGCCTGACCGATTAAGTTCTGCGGCTCGAATTATCTTCTCCAGCATCAGGTTAGAGAAATCGCACGACAAAAAGTCACCCTGTCTGAAACCTCGTTTGGTATCAAACGGCTCGGAGAGGTCCTTTCCGATCCTGACGGAGCTGGTGGTGTTGCTCAACGTCATTTTACATAGCCGTATAAGTTTTGCCGGGATACCAAATTCAGACATTGCGGCATATAATAAACTTCTCCTCGTGCTGTCGAAGGCGGCTTTGAAGTCGACAAAAGTTTAGCGTGTGTCGATTCTTCTTTCTCGGGTCTTTTCCAAGATCTGGCGTATTGTGAATATCTGGTCGGTGGTAGATTTACCAGATCTAAAGCCACACTGATAAGGTCCAATCAGTTCATTGACGGTGGGCTTAAGTCTTTCACACAATACACTAGACAGAACCTTATATGCGATGTTAAGAAGACTAATCCCGCGATAGTTGGCGCAAATTGCAGGATCACCCTTTTTGTGGATTGGGCAGAGCACACTTAAGTTCCAATCAGTAGGCATGCGTTCTTCCGACCATATTCTAGAGATGAGTTCGTGCAGGCACTTAACCAGCTCCTCTCCGCCGTACTTAAATAACTCAGCTGGTAACCCCATCGGCCCCGGGCGCTTTGTTGTTCTTCAGATGTGCTATCGCTTTCCGAATTTCGTCACAGTCGAGTGATGGTACATCGCGTCCATCATCATTGATTGGGGATTCGGGTTCAACATCTCCAGGGTTGCAGTTGCTTCCATTAAGCAGTGTGGGGAAGTGCTCCCCCCATAATTTAAGTATGCTGTGGACATCAGTCACAAGGTCGCCGTTTTCATTCTTACAGGAATTCGCCCCGGTCTTAAAACCTTCTGTAAGCCGTCGTACGTTTGAAAAAATTTTCGGGCGCTTTTCCTGTCGGCCAGCATCTCAAGCTCTTCGCACTCACGCATTTCGGCCTCTCTCTTTTTCTCACGAAAGATACGTCTTGCTTCCTTCTTCAGCTCATGATAACGCTCCCGAACAGCTCGCGTTGCGCCCGATCGCAGTGTGGCAGCGTCTTTACGTTCCGTAGCGGCGCGACATTACTCGTCATACCAGTTGTTCTTTCGGGCTCGCTGAAATCCGATAGATTCTTCAGCGGCGGTATGTAGACAGCAAGAAATATGGTTCCACTGCTCGGAAATATCGTTCTGTTGGTTATTGCTCTCAGAGAGCAGGAGTGGAAGACGAGTGGCGAAGTGGGTAGCTGTCTGTTGCGATTGCAGCTTTCTGACGTCGAGCTTTCCTTGTGTCCATTTGCGCGCGCTTTTTGCTGCACAGAGGCACGTGAGGATCTTAGCTGCCACAAGAAAATGATCCGAGTCGATGTTGGCTCCTCGGTTCGTGCGCACATTTAGGACACTGGAAGCATGCCTTCCGTCTATCACAACGTGGTCGATTTGGTTTTGTGTTTTACCATCTGGAGACAGCCACGTAGTCTGGTGAATCTTCTTATGCTGGAACCTGGTACTACAGACTACCATGTTTCGGGCCCCGGCAAAATCGATCAGTCTCAATCTGTTATCGGACGTTTCGTCGTGGAGACTGAATTTTCCGACTGTGGAACCAAAGATGCCCTCCTTGCCCACCTTGGCATTGAAGTCGCCAAGCACGATTTTTATATCGTGGTGGGGGCACCGCTCATACGTGCGGCCAAGGAGATCGTAGAAGCGATCTTCGCTCCCATCGTCCTTCTCTTCCGTCGGGGCGTGGGCGCAAAATCAGGGAGATGTTGAAGAATCTCCCCTTGATGCGGATTGTGGCGAGACGTTCATCCACCTGAGTGAACGACAGTACTTTACGTCGCAGTCTCTCTCCCACCACAAATCCGACACCGAATTTGCGCTCCTTTACATGGCAGCTGTAGTAGATGTCGCAAGGGCCTATAGATTTTTTCCCTTGCGCCGTCCATCGCATCTCTTGGATGGCGGTGATGTCAGCCTTTGCTCTGCTGAGGACATCAACCAGCCGGGCAGAGGCACCTTCCCAATTAAGGGTTCGGACATTCCAGGTGCATGCCCTCAAATTATTGTCCTTTAAACATTTGCTGTGGTCGTCATCAAAAAAGGGGGGTCTCATCCGAGGCTTTGTTATTCTATTCATTGGAAGTTGTTTTTTCTTGAGCTATTTGCAGTGCTTCAGAAAAAGACTTTGGTCTAGCCGCGAAAACAATTGATTTTAATGGTTAATTTACACTATTTTTAAAAGCGTTTAATGCCAATTGGTCATTGAGCTTGATATTTATCGATGTAGATTCTGAGCCTTGCTGTGATATTTGAATTTCATTAAGTGAGGCTGTTATGCTCTCAATTTTCGATGCAAAATTCTGCAATGGAATGTTATTTTGCTTTATCACACTAAGCGTGTTTTGTAGCTTCAGCGGATTTTTATTTAATTTATATAGTTTTTCAAGAGTTTCTTTGAGCTTATCAATAGTGGTTGGCTCTGTTTCTGCTAAAAGTCTGTTTTTTACTTTTTGTGCAATTTTTTCTGCTAATATATATTTTAATAGCATATTCTTTTGTGCATCACTTAGTGTATTTGCCTAAAATTCAATGGTGTCTAAAAATTTTGTAAGAAGATAATGTTCTCCTCCGAATTCGGGGATTATCTTTGAGGCAGTTAAAATATCAAAGCTTGCCATTTTGTTCTTTAGAAGTGAATAAATTTTGGAAGTTATGTTTTGAAATAGCGGATGTATTTCGTCAATTTGATGCTGTTTATTTTGCAATACAATTTCTGCCCAAATCTCTTGTATTTTACTTTTTGTATGTTCAATATATGTATCTGAATATGTCCTAGTTGGATTCTTTTTTAAATTGGATAAAATGTTGTTTAATTTGTCCATGTACTTATTTTAAGCATGTAATAATATTTATTTTAAGCTGTTATATTAGCTACTGATTTAGAAATCTACATTTTTACATAGTTTTTATAAAAAAACGTATATTATTATAATAATTAACATTATAAATATATGATATTGTGGTCTTCTTTTGCTATTACGTTGTCATTTATGTTGTTATTTATTACTTCTGTTGGTCCCTGCTGGTTCTGTACACAATCAGCTTTAACTAGTTTAGCAAAGTATATAAATTTCCATTCAGATATCTTCCTATGTCCATTGATTGGGAAATTTCTATCCACATCTGCAAGCGATAGCAACTAACTAGCTTTCTCATCTCTAGTTAAAACGCTATGTTTCTAACGAAATTTTAAACGTCTCTTATGCTTATTTCCTATGCGGAATCTTTATATAAGTTTCATTTCAACTAGCGCACTACCGCAGTAATTTTAGTTCTAAATTTTCGAAATTTTCATTTCAGAATTCTTTTCTCTTTTTAACTTATTATGGTCCTACTCCTTTTCTACAGGAGTTTGGAAGGATCGCCATGTAATATTAGTTAGGAGGATTATTTGTTGTATTATTAGCGTAACTCGCTTTATATTGTAGGCCACCAGGCCGCTCTTATGAACAATAATATGCAAACGGTTAAGTTTGTAAATTACCATTGATTTTATTTTAAAAAATGTTGTTCTTATATACTTATTTTCACACAGACAAAACTTATTACTAATTCTTAATTAACCAATGGAAATCAACATGAAATAACAAATATTTTCTCACGCATTGATTTCACACGGTACTAAATAAAATATGATTAGGGTAAAATGCGCTTGGTGTTTTTGTAGTGTTTGTTGTATTTATTGGCCTTCAAATTGCCGAAATGCAATGACAGCAATTTGATGCCAGAATGTACATATTAGGTCCATTCCTTTACTTTTCCTGTAAGTTCCTAAAAAGTGTCAAAATGCAAGAGAGTAAGGTAAAAACGCTCTCTAATAGAGAATTACAGGAAAAAGTACGGGAATGCAAAAAACCACTTTTTTGGCCTAAGAAGCGAATGAAAAAATGGTTATAAAAACATTTAAACACCAGCAAAACAATCACAAGAATTTACAATTTTATTTATTACTTTAGCACTTTCATTTTTACTGAAATGTTTAATTTTTTACACAAATTTTGTAATTTTCTTTATTTTGTGATTTCACAACAATACTGCTAACAGCTGATTTTGACACTTTTTGGATATTTACAGGCAAAAAAACTTCTGACTAAATGCTGTAACTTCGGACAAGAAGAGAGTCGCAGTTACTCTCTCAAATGCGCTCTCAGTTACAGTTTTTTTGAGTGCGGGAATGCTTTTTGGACTAAATCCTGTAAAAAACTGTAAAAACTGTAAAAAACTGTAGATAAGGAATGGACCTATTATGTATTTTTGCTAAGCGGTCAATCATCAAAAGTACTTGTACTTGTTGTGTAATGAGCTCGCTGTTCTGCGCCCAGACATTTGGTTTTATGTGACACTTTGCGTGTGGTGCCTTGCGCGCGTGCAGTGTACATTATACGCGTGTGTGTGTCAGTATATTTCATTCTGTGCTATGTGCATTGTGTTTTTTTTTTTTTTTTTTTTTTTTCAGAGGAGGAAGCATCGAAAGCCTATACCCCGTCAGTGTGGGACTTTAACCGCACTAAACCTCCTACCGTCAAGTACCAATCCCCCCGGTACCACCGTTAAGTATTGCGTCGGGAGGCGGTTTGAGCGCTAAGCTCTACGTCAGTTACTGGTCTGATGCAGTCCGTCAAAAAATTGCATCTACTTGTTACCACCCACTGTACTAGTAATGATTCTATCTATATACGCCATTAAGCTTATTCTCCCCCCAACTTGTATTCATGTGCTTGAGTTTGCAGCAATACGCCGATCGAGCGCGCGTCTAGCCTGCTCGCTTTTTCTCAACTCTTGCATGACTACGGCAGCCATATGACAGGCTTTATTCCATGCCGTTTTGCTCATTAACAACAGGGATATAAAGTTTTCTGGTGTTGCACATACGCTTAGAGGGTTATTGAATACATACCTTTGATTACTAAACCTTGGACACTGGAAGAAAACGTGTTCCGCGTCTTCGATTGTCGGGGGTCCGCATCTTTCGCAGAAGGGGTTCGTCTCGTACCCGAAGCGGTAGAGATAAGCTTTAAAGCATCCGTGGCCGCTGATGAGTTGTGATAGGTAAAAATCCACGTCTCCATGTTGCCTGTTAAGCCATTTATCTAGGACGGGTATGAGTCGGTACGTCCATCTGCCCTTTGTTGATGTTACCCATCGTGACTGCCACAGCGATATGCTTCGCTGTCTTGCCGCGTTTCTGAGGCTGCTGTCATCAATGTTGTATTGATCGTGTTTTGTTTTGCTGATCTCGCACATCTCACGAGCTACGAGGTCAAGCGGGCATAGTGTATGTTTGTATGTCTGTATGTTTGTTATATTGTGCGCAATGTGTATTGTGTGTGTGTATCAGTTATGTATGTGCATACTACAGGATACATTTTTACAGATTACCAGCACAATTGGAACAACATGCATATATCAGGCCCTAAATTAATACGCTTTAATGAACCTACAACCATCGATAATATCACATATTACAATCATCGACGACAACTTAGAGAAATCATACACAACCAACAAAGCGCACAACTTGAAGTACTCCGCATCCTTTCCTCAAACTCAATCTACAAATTCAGCAATATCCAAAAACTCTCAACATTTTTGATACCTATTGAAGAAAACCCAGTATATTTTACGTTCTTCATCATAATGGGTTTCCTTACTTTAGTAGTCATCACTTATGGTATGGTACATCTCTGCCGATACTATGAAAATAGAAGAATGCTTCGCAGACAAAGACAAATTGACCAACTATACGAAATCGAAATGAACCGTCTTCAACAGCAACTCGTAGCAGCACCATAGCCGGGACGCTCCGTTTTAAGAGGGAGGGGAGTTAACGACGTTAGTACTAACATACATATATATGTAAGTATGTATGTACATAAATTTATACACCACATACATATGTATATACACTGCATACATATATGTATACATAATTATTGTTTACAAACAAAAATGCCGATAATCAACATTTGACCTTGTATGATAACAATATCAAAACAACAGAACTTGTCTAAACATGATTTACCACGAACTGCAACGAACAAAACTTATAACAATAGAAATGGACTATCACTAAAACAAACCCAAATAGGTACATACCTACTAGTAAACAGATAACGACCGACGCATCTCAGTACTATAAATAGCTTTAAGATTCAAGTAAACAACTCAGTCTAATGATTATAAATAAAGAGCACGCATTTCGGCGATGCAACAAAAAATATTCTTTTTACTCAAAATATCGAGTAACGATATTAACTCGCGCCTCTGTGGAGCAGACGTGCACGCAAATGGACACAAGGACAGCCACTCGTCTTCCACTCCTGCTCTCTGAGAGCAATAATCAACAGAACGATATTTCCGAGCAGTGGAACCATATTTCTCGCTGTCTACATACCGCCGCTGAAGAATCTATCGGATTTCAGCGAGCCCGAAAGAACAACTGGTATGACATGTAATGTCGCGCCGCTACGGAACGTAAAGACGCTGCCTACAGGGCCACACTGCAATCGGGCGCAAAGCGAGCTGTGCGGGAGCGTTATCGTGAGTTGAAGAAGGAAGCAAGACGAATTTTTTATGAGAAAAAGAGAGAGGCCGAAATGCGTGAGTGCGAAGAGCTTGAGATGCTGGCCGACAGGAAAGCGCCCGAAAATTGTTTCAAAAAGTACGGCGGCTAACAGAAGGTTTCAAGACCGGGGCGAATTCCTGCAAGAATGAAAACGGCGACCTGGTGACTGATGTCCACAGCATAGTTAAATTATGGAGGGAGCACTTCTTCACACTGCTTAATGAAAGCAGCTGCAACAACGTGGGAGAAGATGTTGAACCCAATCCTCAATCAATGATGATGGACGTGATGTACCATCACCCGACTATGACGAAATTCGGAAAGCGATAGCACGGCTGAAGAACAACAAAGTCCCCGGGGCCTAACCCATCGGCCAGCTGACTTATTTAAGTACTGCGGAGAGGAGCTGGTTAAGTGCATGCACGAGCTCATCTCTAGCATATAGTCGCAAGAACGCATGCCTGCTACTTGGAACTTAACTGTGCTCTACCCAATCCACAAAAAGGGTGATCCTGCAGTCTGCGCCAATTATCGCGGGATTAGCCTTCTTAACATCGCCTATAAGGTTCTGTCAAGTGTATTGTGTGAAAGTCTTAAGCCCACCGTCAATGAACTGATTGGACCTTATCAGTGTGGCTTTAGATCTGGTAAATCTACCACCGACCAGATCTTCACAATACGCCAGATCTTGGAAAAGACCCGAGAAAGAAGAATCGACACACACCATCTTTTTGTCGACTTCAAAGCCGCCTTCGGCAGTACGAAAAGAAGTTTCCTATATGCAATGTCTGAATTTGGTATCCCGGCAAAACTTATAGGGCTATGTAAAATGACGTTGAGCAACACCACCAGCTCCGTCAGAATTGGGAAGAACCTCTCCGAGCCGTTTGAACCCAACCAGGGTTTCAGACAGGGTGACTCTTTGTCGTACGATTTCTTTAACCTGATGCTGGAGAAGATAACTCGAGCCGCAGAACTAAATCGGTCAGGTACCATCTTTTATAAGAGTGTGCAATTGCTGGCGTACGCCGATGAAATTCACATCATCGGCCTTAACAACCGCGCAGTTAGTTCTGCCTTCTCCAAACTGGATAGAGAAGCCAAGCGAATGGGTCTGGGGGTAAACGAGGGCAAGACGAAGTATCTCCTGTCATCAAATAGACAGTCAACGCATTCACGACTGGGATCTAACATCACTGTTGACAGTTATAACTTTGAAAAAGTAGAGGACAAAAAATAATAATAAAAATTAAAAATAATATTAATAAATATGCTTTATTTTGAGAGTTTTTCATCTTCTTTGGGCAGCTCACCTCGAAGGCTGCTGTTATATTGTTCTGAAGCTGTATTGATTCAAAGGCGAGATCATGAGTAGACATAATGTCCGCCCAGTTTGTTCCCTGTTTGTTTTCTTTGGATTTATGTAAAAATGGATTGTCTCCTTTGCGGCTTTTATGTCGAAGGTGAATGTTGGAGATGAATGTGAACATATTCGAGGTGCATATTGTCAGGTCTAGGACCTCTGCGGCTAGCAATAGCACGGCGAACGAAGAGCGACCCTGTTGTTTAAAAGACGTAATACTGCAGAAGACTGCAGTGGGCCAGCCCAATACACCAAGGCGAGGTACAAGGACACCCATACTCACCCGCAAGAAAAGCGTCTGCCGCCCTGATGAGGTTCAGACCCCCACTAAGGTCACATCGGGGACAGGGTGCTGCAGAAGAGACGATGGGGGAGTGGGTACTATTGGGAGACAACAGGCGGAAGAGAGGGGCCAAGAGGGCCTCAAGGCGGAGAAAGAGCCCATCCGATGGCAGACCACCCCAGAAGCTTCATTAATAAATGTTAATATTAATAAATATGCTTTGTTTTGAGAGGCGGAGAAAGAGCCCATCCGATGGCAGACCACCCCAGAAGCTTCATTAGGCACATCAGGTGCCTGCAAGTGGCGCTTCAACGAAGAAAACTTGGATGTCGAATTCCTCCAAGAAACAATGAGGCCGTCAAAAGCCGTAACGAATGTGATGGTAAGCTTATATATGATAACAACAGCAGTAGGCCTAAAGCGGCCATAGTGATAAAAAATAATACAACCTTTTCCCCATTTCAGAATATATACAACAGGTTGTACTTGCTTCAGCCTACCTCCAAGGAGACAGCAACAATATGCTCACAAGGAAAGTAAATACCATAGAGGAGTACTGAAGGAGGAAGCGGCTGTGACGCCAACGCCCTTCATATAATATGGGGTAGCTCCAACATTAAAGCCAGAGGTGAGTTATTTCTTGATTTTTCTCTTAGTAGAATGTAGGGAAATGAGTCGACAGTTATAAATGCCATGAGAGGCGAGGTCCTAGACCTGACAATATGCACCTCGAATATGTCCACATTCATCTCCAACATTCACCTTCTACATAAAAGCCGCAAAGGAGACACGCCATTTTTACAGAAACCCAAAGAAAACAAACAGGGAACAAACTGGGCGGACATTATGTCTACTCATGATAACGCCTTTGAATCAATACAGCTTCAGAACAATATAAGAGCAGCCTTCGAGGTGAGCTGCCCAAAGAAGATGAAAAGCTCTCAAAACAAAGCATATTTATTAATATTAATATTTATTAATGAAGCTTCTGGGGTGGTCTTCTTTCTCCGCCTTGGGGCCCTCTTGGCCCCTCTCTTCCGCCTGTTGTCTCCCAATAGTACCCACTCCCCCATCGTCTCTTCTGCAGCACTCTGTCCCCGATGTGACCTTAGTGGGGGTCTGAACCTCATCAGGGCGGCAGACGCTTTTCTTGCGGGTGAGTATGGGGGTCCTTGGACCTCGGCTTGGTGTGTCCACCTGGGCAGACTACCCACCAAACCGAATAAACAGTATTGGGCTGGCCCACTGCAGTATTACGTCTTTTAAACAACAGGGTTGCTCTTCGTTCGCCGTGCTGTTGCTAGCCGCAGAGGTGGATTCCTTTACTACAGCTGTACGTACGGATGCTGCATTGACACGTGCCACCGCCGGGCCTGTCTTGTGGATACGCGCTCTTCCGAAGCCATAGTGTACGACATGCCCCAGCCTGTCAAGAGTCTTAGCGGAAAAAGGGTTAATAGGCAGGGGGAGCTCAGAGGTGCTTCCTCTTTGTACCCTGTTGAGCGCACTCCAGTTTTTTACTTGTAGACCAGCGTTTTGACCCTCGACAAGAGCTATAAAGTTTTTCACGGATGTGGTGGCCGCCTCCGGTAAATAACCCGGACCGTTAATTTGGACTCTTAAGTTGCGTCAACTACCTTGATATTTGCACCCTTCCACAGCTTCAGCTTGGGAGCCACGTTCCGGAGCCCCTGCGAGGCCTCTGTATTCCGGCCGAAAACAGCTGCTAAAATCGGGCTTTATAGACACCCCTTACGCTGCTGCCTCACCGCTTTCAGAATACGGACTGGATTTATTTATTTATTGATTGTATACAGTATTGCGACTTTTTTTTATTTATTTATTTAAGTCAATGAAAAACATTTTTTCTTACAAACTCATTACATAAGGCATGGATTAAATTTAAATTTACAAATTAAGATTTAAAAATTGTATTTGTAATATTTGTAAAGGCTTGCTTCGACAATGCAAAGTCAAATGCTACATTCTGAGATATAATATTAAATTCCCGCATAGATCTGGCTAATGGAGCATTAATAGCAAACTGAGTTTTAACGTTTGCCCAATAGAAAGGGTAGGAAACACGAAGAGTGTGCTTGGGAACATTAAAACTAATCCTTGTATAACATTAAATGTAAAGGTCAGTGATAACACAGACCTGCGACTTTCCAAAGACTTTAAATTAATCAGCATCAAACGAGATGTGTACGACGGTAATGGACTTGTAAAGTTCAGGGACTTTAGAGCAAATTTGAGAAATATTTTTTGTATACGATATTTAGAAGAGGAACAAAAAACAATTAAATGTGTGTGATCGAGTGCTGACGTGTACAATATAGCGCTGCAGTATTTTTGCCACTTTTCGCGGTATTCACAACTAAAATAATTTATATCCACCCACATAAACAATATCAGTAATCGCACTATAAACTATATTGAAATAGCTTTGGCATTCTCAATATATTAATATAAAATTTAAATAAATTTGGTGTGAATATTTGTGTGAAAATGAATAGCAACTGCGTAACAACGAGAACAAAGGCTTCCCGCCAAGCAGCTTCGTCGCCTTTGCAAAATGCTAACATGCAAAACAAAACAATGGGGAGTGGAAGTCCAACAACACCTGACTGGCTCTCGCGGTTAGAGGCTACCATGGCAGCCCATAAGAAGAGCATCGTTAGTGAGCTTACGGCACGAATGACACAAACTTAGGATCGCATTATGCAGAGAATGGGTGAGTTAGAAGCTGATCTAACCATCACAAAAATGTCTGTGAAACGCGTTGAGGACAGGGTACAGAGAGCCGAAGAAGAATGTGCTAAAGTGCAGTAATTACGCCACCAAGTTGAACAGCTAAGCGAGCAGATTTGTGATTGCCAAAATGAATTAGTGTCAACAGATCTAGTCATAAGAGGCATTTCTGTGACAGTTGACGAAAATTTGGCCGAAATGGTTAACCAACTTTGCCGCACAATTGAGCATAATCCTCCACCCGTTCGAGCTATCTTCCGTGTACGTAAACAAAACAACACTGCACCTGTCATAGTCAAATTAGGCGATGCTCTCTACTCTTTGCCGCTGTTTCGCGACGATGCAAAGCCAAGGCCCCTCTCTCTACGCGACATTGGACATGGTACAGATAAGAAAATTTACCTTCATGAATGTCTCACTAAGCATAATCGTGAAGTCTTGCAGTTTGGCATTGAGCTCAAAAAGCAAAAACGACTCTCATCCGTTTTCTCTATTCGTGGCCACGTTTATGTTCGAGTTAAAGCGCAAAGCGAAGCAGTGAAAATCTCTAATATAGAGAACTTAAGCGCAATTCCAGCAAATAACAAATGATATATTTGAACTATGTATACACAAATGTTTTTGTACGAAATGATACTATGTTCTTATCGCTGTTACTTTCTGTCCCTTTTTGTCTTTTCTCTCTACCCTATATCTCTTAAAACATATGACATCATAACAATACATATTTACTCACATTACAAACTACTTATGTACGTGCGTTACAAACTTATACATATGTCGAATGCTCTTTAGGTGTGATGATAACTGCTACACCCATGCATCTTGACAAACACAGCTGTTCCAAAAGTGATACATTCAATATGATTAGAATTTAATGTAAACAAAAGCAGGGAATTTAAATTTTTCATATAAATGCTCAAAGTTTACCTAGGAAAATAGACGAGTTCAGGTATCTTTTTGAATCCTCTGACGTTGATGTGATTTGCGTATCAGAGACTTTGTTCTCTGATTGGCATAACAATGAGTCTGTGTATGTGAACGGATATATGTATGTTAGGGTTGACAGAATTGAACGAGGCGGTGGTGTTGCCATATTTGTAAAAGCAGGTATATCATGCAAGCTTAGCTGCAAGTCTCTTAATCTAAGTTCTATTGAGTATTTGTTTTTGGTAATATCAACAAAATCAGATAAAATCTTATTAGGATGCGTTTATAGGCCAAACAAAAACATAAATTATACACAATTTATCGACTTTTTAGAAGAACTAACTCTATCACATAGCAACATTGTCCTAACAGGTGATTTTAATTCGGATCTACTAACTGACGATAACTTTGCTCTTGCTATGAATAAATTGGGACTAGTCTCCGTCAACTATACGATGCCCACACATTTTACGCGAACGAATTGCTCGCTGCTGGATTGTTTCTTTGTAAACGATAAGACAAAAGTGCTTCTATATGACCAGCTTTCCCTTCCAAGTTTCTCCAATCATGATCTTATATTCCTACCATTTAATTTCGATTTTACGTGACTTCGCGCATATTAATTATAACGAGCTTGGGAAAAGTGTTGATTTAATTGATTGGGCATCCGTTCGATGGCTGATATCAGCTAGTGAACAAATTAATTTTATTCAAACCAACATTAGTAACCTTTTTGATAGATTTGTACCACTTATAACGAAATCAAACACGCATAAAAGTCGTTCATGGTTTAACGGAAATATAAAAATGTTGATTAAGAAACGAAGCAGATTATACCAAGATTGGAAACTTTATAAAACCGAAGCTCTCTACGGAAGCTACAAAATATTAAAAAGCGAGGTAAATAAAACTATCAAATTTCAAAAATCTAAATACTATGAACATTAATTCACCGCAGCAGTCGGTTCCAAGCAGACATGGGAGCAAATACGTGAAATCGGGCTTGGTGTGAAAGTTAATCAACCCGTTGACGATATTTGTGTCAATGATTTAAATGGAAAATTTATAGGATCCAGTGCTTCCACGAGTAATCCGTGTTACGACAGTTACAGTGTTAGTCCGCCCTCGTCCTTGCCAGATTTTAGTTTTGCTTGTATAAATGAGTGTGATGTTGTCCAGTCCATACTATGCATAAAATCCAACGCAGTTGGACCTGATGGCTTTAATCCCAAGTTTTTTAAATGTCTACTTCCCAAAATCCGTCGCTACGTCACATACGCGTTAAACTCAATTTTAACGACTGCCGTTTTTCCCGATTGCTGCAAAAGGGCAAAAATAATTCCTATTCGGAAACCTAATGTTGACTTTAGACCCATCGCTATTTTGCCCTTTCTCTCCAAAGTTCTTCAACGAATTATGTATCAACAAATAAACTCGTTTATTTCAAAAAACTCTCTTGTGAGTGCATGCCAATCTGGCTTCAGGTCGAATAAAAGTTGTGTCACTGCGCTTCTAACTGTTTAAGATGATATTAGGAAAAATATGGACGATAATAATGTTACTCTTCTAACTCTTCTCGACCACTCCAAAGCATTTGACACGGTCGATCACAAACTACTATGTTTAAAATTAAAAAATATATTAAAATTTTCGTGTACAGAGGTAAGCCTGATCAGCTCTTATCTTTTCGGTCGATTTCAAGCAGTAAGTGCGGGCAATGATGTCTCTAGTTTTTTACCCGTTCGCAAAGGGGTTCACCAGGGATCGATACTTGGTCCACTATTGTTTGTATTATATGTCGATGATCTGCCTAAATTACTAAAGCACTGCAACATTCATGTTTATGTAGATGATGTGCAACTATATGTGAGCTGTCCTATAGTATCATTAAATGCTTGTATTCATGATCTTAATTCGGACTTAAGTCTGGTTAATCAATGGGCCTGCAACAATGGCCTAGTTTTAAATCCACACAAATCCCAGTGCATAGCAATTTACAACAAAAATCTCAACCTTAGTGGCTACGATAAAGTAATCTTAAACGGAATGACTCCTAAAAGAGTTTAGGGTCAAATATCATTCCTAGGTCTTTAATTTGGTTAACATTTTGCAGGATGTTATTCGAGAGGCTATACGACGTATTGCGCGCACTAATGATTTTTGCAAATGTCATTTTAAAGCATTTTTTTATATTGAGATTGAGGCGGGACTTTAGACACCACGAGTGAAGAGCATTAATGTCCCGTTAAAGCTTTGTCTCATCGGAAGGATCTTTGATCGCAGCGAACAATTTAAGATCATACGCATAGAGTAAAAAATTTGCAAAAGAGAAACAGTTACTTATGTCGTTAATAAAGATAACAAAAAGCAGTGGACCTAAAATGCTCCCTTGCGGAACTCCTGAGAAAGCCACGAATGGATCGGAAAGCTCGTTATCTACTGTGACAAAGCAGTGTCTGTCGCACAGGTAGGATTTAATTCAATCCAAAAAACAAGAATGAAAGCCCAGACATGCTAGTTTATGAATTAAAATTGTATGCGAAACAGTGTCAAAAGCTTTACAAAAGTCCGTGTAGACACAGTCAACCTGGAAACCAGCTGAGAATGAAGCTAAACAGTACTCCGTAAAATCAGCTAAATTCGACACTGTGGATCTCAAGGATACAAATCCATGTTGGTTAAAACAAATATATGATTTTACAGCTAAGTACAATTTACCATAGACTATGCCTTCAAAAAGCTTAGAAATCGTTGAGAGCTTGGAAATAGGTCTATAGTTGCGAACATCATTTTTCCTACCGGTTTTCTGAATCGGAGTTATGAAAGTTGTTTTCCAATCGTCAACAAACTTCCCCGTTGCTAAGGATAAAATAAAAATTGTTTTCAAGGGCAATACAAGAGCAGGACAGTTTTTTAAGAGCACAACAGAGAAACTATCGTTATCAGTATGAAAAGACGGCTTAAGTGCAGCTATTCCCTTAGCAATATCTTCAGAAGATAATGTAAGGGATCCAAATCTAAGGCATTAATCAATGTTAGACGAAAAATTTGGTACGGGATCATTACCGTCAGAAACATAGTTCGACTTAAAAAAGGTAGCAAATAAGTTAGCCACATCAGGAGGAGCCTCTGCAACTGTATCGCCCAAGAAAAATGAGGTAGGTATACTCGAACCAGACCGTTTCGAATTGATATAGTTCCAAAAATATTTGGGATTAGATTTAATGTTTGACTCTGTATTTCGAATGTAGTTTTTATAAAGAAATGTATCTAAATGATTGAATTCCCTTAAATAATATTGATACATGAAAAAGAAATTGTAATTTTCAGTTAACTTAAACTTCTTATAACATGTATTTCTTAGGTTTTTAAGCTTTTTTAGATCTTTTGTGTGCCATGGTATTTTATAACACAAATTTTTCTTTACAGGAATGTTTGAAAAACATATAAAATTCATAAAATTCTACTTTTAGAATCAGAGGCACGTGATGTTTATCTGTAGGCGAGAATTGTGAAGAACATTGCGAGATAACCGAATTTATACTATCACTAACAAAGACAAGATCTAGGATTCTATTGTACAGTTTTACAAAGTTATAATATATTTTCCATTAAAGCACAAGTACATACATATGTATTAGATATATTTTTAAAAATCATATATAAAATTGCTTAAAAAGAGTTGCGTAGTTGGGTAGCTGGAAAGGCCTAGTTTCCAGTATACCATTATGTGCCACGGACGGAAAGGCCTAGATTCCGCTCCGCATTTCTGTTACTTGGTTTATAATGGTCGGAAAGCACGAGTTTCCGATCCATATTCCACTTCTTACTTTTCATACGAACAGTTTGTCATGGTCGGAAAGGCCGTGTTTCCGATCCATGGTCATATCGCCTTTATTTGGTGCTAGGACAGATGGAAAGACCAAGTTTCCATTACGCGCCCTTACCGGATAACCAATGTTTTGCAATGGTCATACAGGAATATCTTGAAACTACTTAAGTTGGTGCTGTTTTTTATGTGCGACGGTAATTCATTAAAAGACTTTAGCCCTTTATAGAAAATATTTCATTTATCTACTTCGGTTCTATAGAAGGGTAGCCTAAAGCTGTTGTTCTCTCTTAGTAGGTATGAGTGGGTGTCGTTAATGTATCGAAGATTGTCACTCAAACAATCCGGAAGTCTGTCTTATTTTATGTTTAACACAAATTTCATAGCATGATAAAAAACTTGCTGCTTCACACTCAGCCAATGCATATCAGCGATCATACCCCGCGTGGATGTATCATTAGACTTATTTAGTATAAAGCGCATAGCTCGGTTTTGCAAGTTTTTGCAGTTTATCTACTTGGGTATCGCTAACTATGAAGAATATCGTTGGACAATATATAAAGTGTGATTCCACTATAGATCTATAGACAATGGTTTTGTATCTCTTTCCTAGATATTTACAAGATCTTTTTATAAAGCCAATTTTTTTTTGCAATTTTTTTAACTGTGTATTCAACATGCTCATCCATTTTTAATTTATTATCAATGTATATCCCTAAATATTTAATGAGTTTAACTTCTTTAATAACTTCGTCTTTTATTTTAAGGCTGTAGTTTGAGCATCTGTTATTGACTGTCCTATTTAAGACTATAAGCTGCGTCTTATTAACATTCAGTTGTAGTTTATTAGAGCATAACCAGTTATATAAGGAATTCAGATGTTCTTGCATTTTTTCAATCGCATTCTGCACGTTCCTATCACTGACGGTTAGGAGTATGTCATCAGCGAACAATTTTATCTTACAGTGTTTTAGCACCATATTAATATCATTGATATAAATATTGAAAAGAACTGGTGCTAACACCGATCCCTGTGGTAACCCAATGTTCACGGCTACTTTTTTGACATAGTTGACTCGATCACAGTTTGCTGCATACGATCGGTAAGGTAGCTCCGAAACCAGTCAAGCTCTTTGTCTTTTATACCAATATGCTCAAGTTTTTTCAACATTCTATCCCTGTCAATAGTTTCAAAAGCTCTTTTGAGATCAATAAACACCGCTACGATATTCCACTTTGAATTAAGATCTTCCTTCCACTGGGATAGTACCAAATTACAACTGCGTTTTAACCACATTTTCCAGAATTTTTTCAATGTTTGGAAAAGTGTTAATTGGCCTCATTTCTTCAGCTTTTATAGTACCTTTTGCTTTTTTAACGGGGACAATCGTCGAAATTTCCAATCTTTAGGTACTATTCCTGATTCAAGGCTCTTATTTATCAGCAAAGAGTAGAAGTGTCCCATATACTCTACTGAGTCTTTAATTACACCCTCAGACAATAAATTTTTCCCTCCTATTTTCCTCTTAATTGTTTTTACCGTATGTTCAATATCTTTAGAGTTAATCTGGTGGAATTCAAAGTTAGTTACCTGATTAGCCTGCGGTATAAAGTTACTGCTAATGTCTTCTATGTTTCTGTTTATCTCCACTATACTTTCTACGAAGAAATCGTTTACGTTTTCTGCAATTTCATAGCTGCTTTTGAATATTTTATCCCTTATTAATACTTCGGTTATTTTTTCTTTACTATCTGATTTATTAACCACTTGTTTTAAGTGTTTCCACATAAATCGGCTATCATTTCTATTTGGTTCGACTTTCTGTTCCATGTAGCTAATTTTCTTCATTTTAATCATTTTTTTGTATTGCTTTTTTATCATGTTATATTCTGCCCAATATCCTGTTAGCACTGCTTTTTCATGTAATGAGAACTTCTTCTTGTTAACCTCAGCTACTTGCTTGTTATACCATTTGTTTCTAATCTTAATATAAATTTGTCGCTGGTTGGTTAATTGTTGCATAGCCCGACATCATACAATTGTTAATGTGCTCGAGCATGCCTTCAGCATCAAGACTACTTATGTAACTCAAGTTATACTGTCTCAGCAAATTAAGTAAATTATCAGGGGTATACTTATCCCAGGAAGTAAATTCTCACAGCTTTTTTAACGGGATTAATTTGTTTATATTAAATTGAACGGTATAGTTTCGTGATCCGTTATTCTGTGATCCTGTAAATTTTCACAAAACACTTCCTTACTGTTATAATACAACAAGTCTATGAGTGTTGCAGAGTGCTCCGTAATCCGTGTATCAAAGCTAATCAGCTGTTTCATTGCTTGGTGTGAGAAGATCTCGTTCAGTTGTTTACTATAAGTCGACACTACTTTAATGTTTATGTTGAAATCTCCAAAAACAATAGTGTTTATTAAGTTATCAGATATTTCTGTTAGAATAGCCTCCATATATGTGAGATTTGTTGACCTTTATCTTGAACTCAAGAGTGTCACGTAAAATTATGATCACACCGCCTGTATGTCTACTGTGTGAATCGCACCTTATTACCTTGTATGTTGGGAAATTTATCTTCGAGTCATCTATTTCATCTGTAATACATGAATCGGAGCATAGCATCATGTCTGGGTTAACATTTTCCATGAGTCTTTCTAGTTCAATTTTATTAGCTAATAAACTATTGATATTGAGATACATATATATATATAATTTTGGCGCGTACACTATATAGCTTAGTGTTTGGCCGAGCTTCTCCTACCATTTGTAGTGTGCGTCTTTATATTATACCACAAATGGAGAGACCTACAGTTTTGTGCCGACTCCGAACGGCAGACGTATTTAATGAGAAGCTTTTTAATGGCAGAAATACCCTCGGAGGTTTGCCATTGCCTGCCGAGGGGTGACCGCTATTAGGAAAAACTTTTTCTATGATTAAGATTTTGCTTGCCCTGGCTGAGATTCGAACCTCGAACTCACCGGCATATCAAGTTATAGCACGCACCGCTACCAACTCGACCAAAGCGGCCACTGATATTGAGATACATGCATTTTAATGAACATTGGCGATCTTTTCTTACGTCTAGTTGCTAACATCCTACTCTCTGTTTCTCTATATTTAGTTTTATAACATAGACTGAACACTCTCGGCTAAAAACACTATGTTCTACCTCTAATTTTAGACCTAGCTCATGGTTAGCGTCACAATAATTACCGCAAATTAATTTTGGACTACTCTCTGTGCAATTTCCTGCTTTATGCTCCCCCCATGCATTTACTACACCGTAATTTATTCGTACAATTATTAGCATTGTGATTGAAACCAAGGCATTTATAGCATTAAAAGATGTTAATTCCCCATTGCTTCATTTCGACTTGAATACTTTTACACACTTAATGTTAGCATTACTCAAAGAATTTTTCTGGGCCTTAATTTTATTAATTACCTCTAAAGCGCATAGCTCGGTTTTGCAAGTTTTTGCAGTTTATCTACTTGGGTATCGCTAACTATGAAGAATATCGTTGGACAATATATAAAGTGTGGTTCCACTATAGATCTATAGACAATGGTTTTGTATCTCCTTCCTAGATATTTACAAGATCTTTTTATAAAGCCAATTTTTTTTTTGCAATTTTTTTAACTGTGTATTCAACATGCTCATCCATTTTTAATTTATTATCAATGTATATCCCTAAGTATTTAATGAGTTTAACTTCTTTAATAACTTCGTCTTTTATTTTAAGACTATAAGCTGCGTCTTATTAACATTCAGTTTTAGTTTATTAGAGCATAACCAGTTATATAAGGAATTCAGATGTTCTTGCATTTTTTCAATCGCATTCTGCACGTTCCTATCACGGACGGTTAGGAGTATGTCATCAGCGAACAATTTTTATCACCATATTAATATCATTGATATAAATATTGAAAAGAACTGGTGCTAACACCGATCCCTGTGGTAACCCAATGTTCACGGCTACTTTTTTGACATAGTTGACTCGATCACAGTTTGCTGCATACGATCGGTAAGGTAGCTCCGAAACCAGTCAAGCTCTTTGTCTTTTATACCAATATGCTCAAGTTTTTTCAACATTCTATCCCTGTCAATAGTTTCAAAAGCTCTTTTGAGATCAATAGACACCGCTACGATATTCCACTTTGAATTAAGATCTTCCTTCCACTGGGATAGTACCAAATTTAGTGCAGTCTCACACGAGTGCTTCTCCCGCAAACCTGATTGCTCTTTTATGAATATGTTATTAGTTTCAATATGACACAACAACTGCGTTTTAACCACATTTTCCAGAATTTTTTCAATGTTTGGAAGAGTGTTACTGGCCTCATTTCTTCAGCTTTTATAGTACCTTTTGCTTTTTTAACGGGGACAATCGTCGAAATTTCCAATCTTTAGGTACTATTCCTGATTCAAGGCTCTTATTTATCAGTAAAGAGTAGAAGTGTCCCATATACTCTACTGAGTCTTTAATTACACCCTCAGACAATACATTTTTCCCTCCTATTTTCCTCTTAATTGTTTTTACCGTATGTTCAATATCTTTAGAGTTAATCTGGTGGAATTAAAAGTTAGTTACCTGATTAGCCTGCGGTATAAAGTTACTGCTAATGTCTTCTATGTTTCTGTTTATCTCCACTATACTTTCTACGAAGAAATCGTTTACGTTTTCTGCAATTTCATAGCTGCTTTTGAATATTTTATCCCTTATTAATACTTCGGTTATTTTTTCTTTACTATCTGATTTATTAACCACTTGTTTTAAGTGTTTCCACATAAATCGGCTATCATTTCTATTTGGTTCGACTTTCTGTTCCATGTAGCTAATTTTCTTCATTTTAATCATTTTTTTGTATTGCTTTTTTATCATGTTATATTCTGCCCAATATCCTGTTAGCACTGCTTTTTCATGTAATGAGAACTTCTTCTTGTTAATCTCAGCTACTTGCTTGTTATACCATTTGTTTCTAATCTTAATATAAATTTGTCGCTGGTTGGTTAATTGTTGCATAGCCCGACATCATACAATTGTTAATGTGCTCGAGCATGCCTTCAGCATCAAGACTACTTATGTAACTCAAGTTATACTGTCTCAGCAAATTAAGTAAATTATCAGGGGTATACATATCCCAGGAAGTAAATTCTCACAGCTTTTTTAACGGGATTAATTTGTTTATATTAAATCGAAACGGTATAGTTTCGTGATCCGTTATTCTGTGATCCTGTAAATTTTCACAAAACACTTCCTTACTGTTATAATACAACAAGTCTATGAGTGTTGCAGAGTGCTCCGTAATCCGTGTATCAAAGCTAATCAGCTGTTTCATTGCTTGGTGTGAGAAGATCTCGTTCAGTTGTTTACTATAAGTCGACACTACTTTAATGTTTATGTTGAAATCTCCAAAAACAATAGTGTTTATTAAGTTATCAGATATTTCTGTTAGAATAGCCTCCATATATGTGAGATTTGTTGACCTTTATCTTGAACTCAAGAGTGTCACGTAAAATTATGATCACACCGCCTGTATGTCTACTGTGTGAATCGCACCTTATTACCTTGTATGTTGGGAAATTTATCTTCGAGTCATCTATTTCATCTGTAATACATGAATCGGAGCATAGCATCATGTCTGGGTTAACATTTTCCATGAGTCTTTCTAGTTCAATTTTATTAGCTAATAAACTATTGATATTGAGATACATATATATATATAATTTTGGCGCGTACACTATATAGCTTAGTGTTTGGCCGAGCTTCTCCTACCATTTGTAGTGTGCGTCTTTATATTATACCACAAATGGAGAGACCTACAGTTTTGTGCCGACTCCGAACGGCAGACGTATTTAATGAGAAGCTTTTTCATGGCAGAAATACCCTCTTTTTCTATGATTAAGATTTTGCTTGCCCTGGCTGAGATTCGAACCTCGAACTCACCGGCATATCAAGTTATAGCACGCACCGCTACCAACTCGACCAAAGCGGCCACTGATATTGAGATACATGCATTTTAATGAACATTGGCGATCTTTTCTTACGTCTAGTTGCTAACATCCTACTCTCTGTTTCTCTATATTTAGTTTTATAACATAGACTGAACACTCTCGGCTAAAAACACTATGTTCTACCTCTAATTTTAGACCTAGCTCATGGTTAGCGTCACAATAATTACCGCAAATTAATTTTGGACTACTCTCTGTGCAATTTCCTGCTTTATGCTCCCCCCATGCATTTACTACACCGTAATTTATTCGTACAATTATTAGCATTGTGATTGAAACCAAGGCATTTATAGCATTAAAAGATGTTAATTCCCCATTGCTTCATTTCGACTTGAATACTTTTACACACTTAATGTTAGCATTACTCAAAGAATTTTTCTGGGCCTTAATTTTATTAATTACCTCTAAAGCGCATAGCTCGGTTTTGCAAGTTTTTGCAGTTTATCTACTTGGGTATCGCTAACTATGAAGAATATCGTTGGACAATATATAAAGTGTGGTTCCACTATAGATCTATAGACAATGGTTTTGTATCTCCTTCCTAGATATTTACAAGATCTTTTTATAAAGCCAATTTTTTTTTGCAATTTTTTAACTGTGTATTCAACATGCTCATCCATTTTTAATTTATTATCAATGTATATCCCTAAGTATTTAATGAGTTTAACTTCTTTAATAACTTCGTCTTTTATTTTAAGACTATAAGCTGCGTCTTATTAACATTCAGTTTTAGTTTATTAGAGCATAACCAGTTATATAAGGAATTCAGATGTTCTTGCATTTTTTCAATCGCATTCTGCACGTTCCTATCACTGACGGTTAGGAGTATGTCATCAGCGAACAATTTTATCTTACAGTGTTTTAGCACCATATTAATATCATTGATATAAATATTGAAAAGAACTGGTGCTAACACCGATCCCTGTGGTAACCCAATGTTCACGGCTACTTTTTTGACATAGTTGACTCGATCACAGTTTGCTGCATACGATCGGTAAGGTAGCTCCGAAACCAGTCAAGCTCTTTGTCTTTTATACCAATATGCTCAAGTTTTTTCAACATTCTATCCCTGTCAATAGTTTCAAAAGCTCTTTTGAGATCAATAAACACCGCTACGATATTCCACTTTGAATTAAGATCTTCCTTCCACTGGGATAGTACCAAATTTAGTGCAGTCTCACACGAGTGCTTCTCCCGCAAACCTGATTGCTCTTTTATGAATATGTTATTAGTTTCAATATGACATAACAACTGCGTTTTAACCACATTTTCGAATTTTTTCAATGTTTGGAAGAGTGTTACTGGCCTCATTTCTTCAGCTTTTATAGTACCTTTTGCTTTTTTAACGGGGACAATCGTCGAAATTTCCAATCTTTAGGTACTATTCCTGATTCAAGGCTCTTATTTATCAGTAAAGAGTAGAAGTGTCCCATATACTCTACTGAGTCTTTAATTACACCCTCAGACAATAAATTTTTCCCTCCTATTTTCCTCTTAATTGTTTTTACCGTATGTTCAATATCTTTAGAGTTAATCTGGTGGAATTCAAAGTTAGTTACCTGATTAGCCTGCGGTATAAAGTTACTGCTAATGTCTTCTATGTTTCTGTTTATCTCCACTATACTTTCTACGAAGAAATCGTTTACGTTTTCTGCAATTTCATAGCTGCTTTTGAATATTTTATCCCTTATTAATACTTCGGTTATTTTTTCTTTACTATCTGATTTATTAACCACTTGTTTTTAAGTGTTTCCACATAAATCGGCTATCATTTCTATTTGGTTCGACTTTCTGTTCCATGTAGATAATTTTCTTCATTTTAATCATTTTTTTGTATTGCTTTTTTATCATGTTATATTCTGCCCAATCTCCTGTTAGCACTGCTTTTTCATGTAATGAGAACTTCTTCTTGTTAACCTCAGCTACTTGCTTGTTATACCATTTGTTTCTAATCTTAATATAAATTTGTCGCTGGTTGGTTAATTGTTGCATAGCCCGACATCATACAATTGTTAATGTGCTCGAGCATGCCTTCAGCATCAAGACTACTTATGTAACTAAAGTTATACTGTCTCAGCAAATTAAGTAAATTATCAGGGGTATACATAACACAGGAAGTAAATTCTCACAGCTTTTTTAACGGGATTAATTTGTTTATATTAAATCGAAACGGTATAGTTTCGTGATCCGTTATTCTGTGATCCTGTAAATTTTCACAAAACACTTCCTTACTGTTATAATACAACAAGTCTATGAGTGTTGCAGAGTGCTCCGTAATCCGTGTATCAAAGCTAATCAGCTGTTTCATTGCTTGGTGTGAGAAGATCTCGTTCAGTTGTTTACTATAAGTCGACACTACTTTAATGATTATGTTGAAATCTTCAAAAACAATAGTGTTTATTAAGTTATCAGATATTTCTGTTAGAATAGCCTCCATATATGTGAGATTTGTTGACCTTTATCTTGAACTCAAGAGTGTCACGTAAAATTATGATCACACCGCCTGTATTTCTACTGTGTGAATCGCACCTTATTACCTTGTATGTTGGGAAATTTATCTTCGAGTCATCTATTTCATCTGTAATACATGAATCGGAGCATAGCATCATGTCTGGGTTAACATTTTCCATGAGTCTTTCTAGTTCAATTTTATTAGCTAATAAACTATTGATATTGAGATATATATATATAATTTTGGCGCGTACACTATATAGCTTAGTAATTGGCCGAGCTTCTCCTACCATTTGTAGTGTGCGTCTTTATATTATACCACAAATGGAGAGACCTACAGTTTTGTGCCGACTCCGAACGGCAGATGTATTTAATGAGAAGCTTTTTCATGGCAGAAATACCCTCGGAGGTTTGCCATTGCCTGCCGAGGGGTGACCGCTATTAGAAAAAACTTTTTCTATCATTAAGATTTTGCTTGCCCTGGCTGAGTTTCGAACCTCGAACTTACCGGCATATCAAGTTATAGCACGCACCGCTACCAACTCGACCAAAGCGGCCACTGATATTGAGATACATGCATTTTAATGAACATTGGCGATCTTTTCTTACGTCTAGTTGCTAACATCCTACTCTCTGTTTCTCTATATTTAGTTTTATAACATAGACTGAACACTCTCGGCTAAAAACACTATGTTCTACCTCTAATTTTAGACCTAGCTCATGGTTAGCGTCACAATAATTACCGCAAATTAATTTTGGACTACTCTCTGTGCAATTTCCTGCTTTATGCTCCCCCATGCATTTACTACACCGTAATTTATTCGTACAATTATTAGCATTGTGATTGAAACCAAGGCATTTATAGCATTAAAAGATGTTAATTCCCCATTGCTTCATTTAGACTTGAATACTTTTACACACTTAATGTTAGCATTAGTCAAAGAATTTTTCTGGGCCTTAATTTTATTAATTACCTCTAAAGCGCATAGCTCGGTTTTGCAAGTTTTTGCAAGTTTTTGCAGTTTATCTACTTGGGTATCGCTAACTATGAAGAATATCGTTGGACAATATATAAAGTGTGGTTCCACTATAGATCTATAGACAATGGTTTTGTATCTCCTTCCTAGATATTTACAAGATCTTTTTATAAAGCCAATTTTTTTTTGCAATTTTTTTAACTGTGTATTCAACATGCTCATCCATTTTTAATTTATTATCAATGTATATCCCTAAGTATTTAATGAGTTTAACTTCTTTAATAACTTCGTCTTTTATTTTAAGACTATAAGCTGCGTCTTATTAACATTCAGTTGTAGTTTATTAGAGCATAACCAGTTATATAAGGAATTCAGATGTTCTTGCATTTTTTCAATCGCATTCTGCACGTTCCTATCACTGACGGTTAGGAGTATGTCATCAGCGAACAATTTTATCTTACAATGTTTTAGCACCATATTAATATCATTGATATAAATATTGAAAAGAACTGGTGCTAACACCGATCCCTGTGGTAACCCAATGTTCACGGCTACTTTTTTGACATAGTTGACTCGATCACAGTTTGCTGCATACGATCGGTAAGGTAGCTCCGAAACCAGTCAAGCTCTTTGTCTTTTATACCAATATGCTCAAGTTTTTTCAACATTCTATCCCTGTCAATAGTTTCAAAAGCTCTTTTGAGATCAATAAACACCGCTACGATATTCCACTTTGAATTAAGATCTTCCTTCCACTGGGATAGTACCAAATTTAGTGCAGTCTCACACGAGTGCTTCTCCCGCAAACCTGATTGCTCTTTTATGAATATGTTATTAGTTTCAATATGACACAACAACTGCGTTTTAACCACATTTTCCAGAATTTTTTCAATGTTTGGAAGAGTGTTAATTGGCCTCATTTCTTCAGCTTTTATAGTACATTTTGCTTTTTTAACGGGGACAATCGTCGAAATTTCCAATCTTTAGGTACTATTCCTGATTCAAGGCTCTTATTTATCAGTAAAGAGTAGAAGTGTCCCATATACTCTACTGAGTCTTTAATTACACCCTCAGACAATAAATTTTTCCCTCCTATTTTCCTCTTAATTGTTTTTACCGTATGTTCAATATCTTTAGAGTTAATCTGGTGGAATTCAAAGTTAGTTACCTGATTAGCCTGCGGTATAAAGTTACTGCTAATGTCTTCTATGTTTCTGTTTATCTCCACTATACTTTCTACGAAGAAATCGTTTACGTTTTCTGCAATTTCATAGCTGCTTTTGAATATTTTATCCCTTATTAATACTTCGGTTATTTTTTCTTTACTATCTGATTTATTAACCACTTGTTTTAAGTGTTTCCACATAAATCGGCTATCATTTCTATTTGGTTCGACTTTCTGTTCCATGTAGCTAATTTTCTTCATTTTAATCATTTTTTTGTATTGCTTTTTTATCATGTTATATTCTGCCCAATCTCCTGTTAGCACTGCTTTTTCGTGTAATGTGAACTTCTTCTTGTTTACCTCAGCTACTTGCTTGTTATACCATTTGTTTCTAATCTTAATATAAATTTGTCGCTGGTTGGTTAATTGTTGCATAGCCCGACATCATACAATTGTTAATGTGCTCGAGCATGCCTTCAGCATCAAGACTACTTATGTAACTAAAGTTATACTGTCTCAGCAAATTAAGTAAATTATCAGGGGTATACATATCCCAGGAAGTAAATTCTAGCTTTTTTAACGGGATTAATTTGTTTATATTAAATCGAAACGGTATAGTTTCGTGATCCGTTATTCTGTGATCCTGTAAATTTTCACAAAACACTTCCTTACTGTTATAATACAACAAGTCTATGAGTGTTGCAGAGTGCTCCGTAATCCGTGTATCAAAGCTAATCAGCTGTTTCATTGCTTGGTGTGAGAAGATCTCGTTCAGTTGTTTACTATAAGTCGACACTACTTTAATGTTTATGTTGAAATCTCCAAAAACAATAGTGTTTATTAAGTTATCAGATATTTCTGTTAGAATAGCCTCCATATATGTGAGATTTGTTGACCTTTATCTTGAACTCAAGAGTGTCACGTAAAATTATGATCACACCGCCTGTATGTCTACTGTGTGAATCGCACCTTATTACCTTGTATGTTGGGAAATTTATCTTCGAGTCATCTATTTCATCTGTAATACATGAATCGGAGCATATCATCATGTCTGGGTTAACATTTTCCATGAGTCTTTCTAGTTCAATTTTATTAGCTAATAAACTATTGATATTGAGATATATATATATAATTTTGGCGCGTACACTATATAGCTTAGTGTTTGGCCGAGCTTCTCCTACCATTTGTAGTCTGCGTCTTTATATTATACCACAAATGGAGAGACCTACAGTTTTGTGCCGACTCCGAACGGCAGATGTATTTAATGAGAAGCTTTTTCATGGCAGATATACCCTCGGAGGTTTGCCATTGCCTGCCGAGGGGTGACCGCTATTAGAAAAAACTTTTTCTATCATTAAGATTTTGCTTGCCCTGGCTGAGATTCGAACCTCGAACTCACCGGCATATCAAGTTATAGCACGCACCGCTACCAACTCGACCAAAGCGGCCACTAATATTGAGATACATGCATTTTAATGAACATTGGCGATCTTTTCTTACGTCTAGTTGCTAACATCCTACTCTCTGTTTCTCTATATTTAGTTTTGTAACATAGACTGAACACTCTCGGCTAAAAACACTATGTTCTACCTCTAATTTTAGACCTAGCTCATGGTTAGCGTCACAATAATTACTGCAAATTAATTTTGGACTACTCTCTGTGCAATTTCCTGCTTTATGCTCCCCCATGCATTTACTACACCGTAATTTATTCGTACAATTATTAGCATTGTGATTGAAACCAAGGCATTTATAGCATTAAAAGATGTCAATTCCCCATTGCTACATTTCGACTTGAATACTTTTACACACTTAATGTTAGCATTACTCAAAGAATTTTTCTGGGCCTTAATTTTATTAATTACCTCTAAAGCGCATAGCTCGGTTTTGCAAGTTTTTGCAGTTTATCTACTTGGGTAGCGCTAACTATGAAGAATATCGTTGGACAATATATAAAGTGTGGTTCCACTATAGATCTATAGACAATGGTTTTGTATCTCCTTCCTAGATATTTACAAGATCTTTTTATAAAGCCAATTTTTTTTTGCAACTTTTTTAACTGTGTATTCAACATGCTCATCCATTTTTAATTTATTATCAATGTATATCCCTAAGTATTTAATGAGTTTAACTTCTTTAATAACTTCGTCTTTTATTTTAAGGCTGTAGTTTGAGCATCTGTTATTGACTGTCCTATTTAAGACTATAAGCTGCGTCTTATTAACATTCAGTTTTAGTTTATTAGAGCATAACCAGTTATATAAGGAATTCAGATGTTCTTGCATTTTTTCAATCGCATTCTGCACGTTCCTATCACTGACGGTTAGGAGTATGTCATCAGCGAACAATTTTATCTTACAATGTTTTAGCACCATATTAATATCATTGATATAAATATTGAAAAGAACTGGTGCTAACACCGATCCCTGTGGTAACCCAATGTTCACGGCTACTTTTTTGACATAGTTGACTCGATCACAGTTTGCTGCATACGATCGGTAAGGTAGCTCCGAAACCAGTCAAGCTCTTTGTCTTTTATACCAATATGCTCAAGTTTTTTCAACATTCTATCCCTGTCAATAGTTTCAAAAGCTCTTTTGAGATCAATAAACACCGCTACGATATTCCACTTTGAATTAAGATCTTCCTTCCACTGGGATAGTACCAAATTTAGTGCAGTCTCACACGAGTGCTTCTCCCGCAAACCTGATTGCTCTTTTATGAATATGTTATTAGTTTCAATATGACATAACAACTGCGTTTTAACCACATTTTCCAGAATTTTTTCAATGTTTGGAAGAGTGTTAATTGGCCTCATTTCTTCAGCGTTTATAGTACCTTTTGCTTTTTTAACGGGGACAATCGTCGAAATTTCCAATCTTTAGGTACTATTCCTGATTCAAGGCTCTTATTTATCAGTAAAGAGTAGAAGTGTCCCATATACTCTACTGAGTCTTTAATTACACCCTCAGACAATACATTTTTCCCTCCTATTTTCCTCTTAATTGTTTTTACCGTATGTTCAATATCTTTAGAGTTAATCTGGTGGAATTCAAAGTTAGTTACCTGATTAGCCTGCGGTATAAAGTTACTGCTAATGTCTTCTATGTTTCTGTTTATCTCCACTATACTTTCTACGAAGAAATCGTTTACGTTTTCTGCAATTTCATAGCTGCTTTTGAATATTTTATCCCTTATTAATACTTCGGTTATTTTTTCTTTACTATCTGATTTATTAACCACTTGTTTTAAGTGTTTCCACATAAATCGGCTATCATTTCTATTTGGTTCGACTTTCTGTTCCATGTAGCTAATTTTCTTCATTTTAATCATTTTTTTGTATTGCTTTTTTATCATGTTATATTCTGCCCAATCTCCTGTTAGCACTGCTTTTTCATGTAATGTGAACTTCTTCTTGTTAACCTCAGCTACTTGCTTGTTATACCATTTGTTTCTAATCTTAATATAAATTTGTCGCTGGTTGGTTAATTGTTGCATAGCCCGACATCATACAATTGTTAATGTGCTCGAGCATGCCTTCAGCATCAAGACTACTTATGTAACTCAAGTTATACTGTCTCAGCAAATTAAGTAAATTATCAGGGGTATACATATCCCAGGAAGTAAATTCTCACAGCTTTTTTAACGGGATTAATTTGTTTATATTAAATCGAAACGGTATAGTTTCGTAATCCGTTATTCTGTGATCCTGTAAATTTTCACAAAACACTTCCTTACTGTTATAATACAACAAGTCTATGAGTGTTGCAGAGTGCTCCGTAATCCGTGTATCAAAGCTAATCAGCTGTTTCATTGCTTGGTGTGAGAAGATCTCGTTCAGTTGTTTACTATAAGTCGACACTACTTTAATGTTTATGTTGAAATCTCCAAAAACAATAGTGTTTATTAAGTTATCAGATATTTCTGTTAGAATAGCCTCCATATATGTATGTGAGATTTGTTGACCTTTATCTTGAACTCAAGAGTGTCACGTAAAATTATGATCACACCGCCTGTATGTCTACTGTGTGAATCGCACCTTATTACCTTGTATGTTGGGAAATTTATCTTCGAGTCATCTATTTCATCTGTAATACATGAATCGGAGCATAGCATCATGTCTGGGTTAACATTTTCGATGAGTCTTTCTAGTTCAATTTTATTAGCTAATAAACTATTGATATTGAGATATATATATATAATTTTGGCGCGTACACTATATAGCTTAGTGTTTGGCCGAGCTTCTCCTACCATTTGTAGTCTGCGTCTTTATATTATACCACATATGGAGAGACCTACAGTTTTGTGCCGACTCCGAACGGCAGATGTTTTTAATGAGAAGCTTTTTCATGGCAGATATACCCTCGGAGGTTTGCCATTGCCTGCCGAGGGGTGACCGCTATTAGAAAAAACTTTTTCTATCATTAAGATTTTGCTTGCCCTGGCTGAGATTCGAACCTCGAACTTACTGGCATATCAAGTTATAGCACGCACCGCTACCAACTCGACCAAAGCGGCCACTAATATTGAGATACATGCATTTTAATGAACATTGGCGATCTTTTCTTACGTCTAGTTGCTAACATCCTACTCTCTGTTTCTCTATCTTTAGTTTTCTAACATAGACTGAACACTCTCAGCTAAAAACACTATGTTCTACATCTAATTTTAGACCTAGCTCATGGTTAGCGTCACAAAAATTACCGCAAATTAATTTTGGACTACTCTCTGTGCAATTTTCTGCTTTATGCTCCCCCATGCATTTACTACACAGTAATTTATTCGTACAATTATTAGCATTGTGATTGAAACCAAGGCATTTATAGCATTAAAAGATGTCAATTCCCCATTGCTACATTTCGACTTGAATACTTTTACACACTTAATGTTAGCATTACTCAAAGAATTTTTCTGGGCCTTAATTTTATTAATTACCTCTATTTCACTATATTCTGCATTCATATGTGTGACTAATATCTTTGGACTGTTCACTTTTGGTTCAGTAATATCATATAATTCCCTATTTAGATTGTTAGTTAGTGCATTATTCTATCTTTCTCTTTAACACTATTCGCATTTATTACTACGGCGCCGTTTTGCTTATTTGATACTCTATCTATTTTTATATTCGATGCATCGACATTGTTTAGGTCTACCCTAGTTTTTCCCACTGCTTGTTTACTCTTTGGCTTTATTATTAGTGGTTTGTTATCTTTCTTAGTGTTTGCAACTTCTTTTATTTCGCTCACAATATCTTTCTTTTGCTTGCAGAGCTCAGCAGTGGACGAATCAACTCTAGCCATTTGCTCTTTATTGGCTTTGCATAAACTCTCTACTCTCTTTATTACCTCTAAGTTTTCTTTGGTTTGTCTTCTGTATACCTTCCATCACCCTACTTAGCTCTTTGTTGTGCTCACTTAGCATTTTTTCGATGTCACCCTTTTGTTCTCTGATGTTTATTTTGTTAGTCTCAGCTATACTCATCATCTGTTTAAGGGCATTATCAACATTGGAGATATATGTCATGCAGTCATCGCACATAAACTGCAAAAACCGACAGTTTTCCACACCTTGCAAGCCGTATTCATCAACATCCGCGCAAGCAATAGTTTTGTGGTATACTATTCCACAAACTCCCTCGCATCGCACGCCCGACTCTCCTCTGATGCCTTTTCGGCATCTTCCGCACTCAGGGATTATCCTATAAACCGGTCAACTGCTATTTTATGTTTATATGTATGTATGTTTATATGTTTATTAAAACTGCAACTAGTTCAAGTGTTTTTTCTTTATTTTTGCCAATTTTATTCCTTTACTTTATATACACTGAACAGCGTTTCATCTTTATATAGTCGCTATTTATCCGAATATCGACTATTTTGTTATACAATTATTATTTCGCAAAATACTATATTAAATAATATATTATATTAAAAACTTTCCGCAATCAAAAACACGTCCGTACGTCAGGAAATATGCTTCACTGCAGTTGCTGCAGAGGCCAGAGCTCGTCGGGGTAACTGGGTGGTACTAGGGCTACCCCGAACCCATCTTTCGCAGGCACCCGATCACAACCCGACCCCGCCCTTTCTGTTGGCTGCGTAGGTCCCACTTGGGCTGTTTTATAAGTGGAACTGTCACCAGTCCATTTAGCCACATTGAATCACTTTCTAGCCTTTGTCCTAAGTTTGCTGAGATTGCTGTTCCACCAAGGAACATCCCTTTGAGATTTTTTCATCTTCTTTGGGCAGCTCACCTCGAAGGCTGCTGTTATATTCTTTTGAAGCTGAATTGATTCAAATTCTAGATCATGAGTAGATGTAATGTCCGCCCAGTTTGTTCCCTGTTTGTTTTCTTTGGGTTTCTGTAAAATTGGCTTGTCTCCTTTGCGACTTTTATATCGAACCTTATATGTTGATGGTCCGACATGGATACCTCATTTGAGACATGCTAGTTGGAGATGTATGCGGACATATTCGAGGTGCATATTGTCTGGTCTAGGACGTCGCATCTAATGGCATTAATAAATGTCGGCTCATTAGCCTACATTCTACTAAGAGAAAAATCAAGAAATAACTCACCTCTGGCATTAGTGTTGGAGCTACCCCATATGATATGATGGGCGTTGGCGTCACAGCCGCTTCCTCCTTCAATACTCCTCTATGGTATTTACTTTCCTTGTGAGCATTTTGTTGCTGTCTCCTGGGAGATAGGCTGAGGCAAGTACAACTTGTTGTACCCCTATATGAGTTGGCACCTCAGTCGGGGTGGCAGACGCTTTTCTTGCGGGTGAGTATTGGGTTTTTTAATATTGGGCTGTCCCACAGCGGTCTTCTGCAGTATTGCGTCTTTTGAGCAACAGTGTCGCTCTTCGTTCGCCGTGCTACTGCTAGCCGCAGAGGTGGATTCCGTTACTGGGTGGTACTAGTGCTACCCTGAACCCATCTTTCGGAGGCACCCGACACGACATTGCCCCAATAACCTGAGCAAAGGTCGCCCTTTCTGTTGGCTGCGTAGGTCCTACTTGGCCCTTTTGTCGGTCGGTCCCGTTTTTCGCACGTTGGTGGAGTCTGTGGTTTCCGACCTATCCCTCTTCCCACAACTACCTAACATTTTCGCAAGTTCTCACTTCCCCTCACCCCCTTGGAGCGGTAGAACTTGTAGCGTTTCTTAGCCGCACCAAAGAGTTTGGAAGCTCGAGTGCTTGTCTCCTCTGGCTGTGATGAGAGCAAGTCCTCCTTCTCATCCGTACGTGCAGTCCAAGGCACGGTACGATTGACACTAGGACTTACGGATTTTACGGAATTTTTCTCTCTCGATCCGCCATATTTAGTAGAAAGTAGGGGCACCTCACGCAGGGTGTGACTCTTCGCCACGTATGGTCGGTCTTGGCAATATGCTCCTGATCCAGAGTGCTGCAACACGTATGAAGGCAACACCAAGAACCTTGACCCCCAAGTGATAAACTAATACGGTTTCAAAAAAAAAAATTTTAAATTCAAATAATTTTCCTTTAATTCCAATATTGCTCACCTTTTTTATGATTTTGCACTAGACGTCTGCATGAATGTACTCATTGGCCGTTTTAACACATTCACACGCAAGCGCTACATTCTACGCATTCTGCTCACAGCAAGCGCGATGACTGAATGAGTGTGCAGATAGCTGAGAATACTGCGCTCAGTCGCATTCAGAAAGAGAGGCATTCGTTGTACAAAGAGTGCCAAATATGTTATACAACTAGTCATGCGCATTCGGATGTATGAGACCACATCCGGCTGTATGAGACCACATTCGACTGAAAGATTTTATGACGGCGCCAATTTTTGCAAATGATAGCGGCTACATTATATAAGCAATTAAATAGAAAAAATTCAATAATTGCATGTCTCTTCATATTTACGTACATATGTACATGCATAATCTACATTGAATTTTACTGAAATTAATAAGTACATAGCTATAAAATAAATGCATACACTTATAATAAAGTCAATGCACATCTGTATGAAAATATGTTCATATGTAGGCGCAAATGTAAATGGCAAGAAAACAGATTTAGAAAAAATTTTCACAATGCTTTTTATATACAGAATTTCTTAAGACTCTCATTAAAATGTTAGAAATTTTCAATTTCTCATTAAAACGTTAGAAATTTTGGATGGAAAACTTTGATATTTGGAAAATGTTTGCACTCTGTACAAGTTTTGAAACTTTAATTGATATGGTTCTAGTTAAAGAATACGATATTATTTTATAAAGAATTAACGGAAAGGATTTGTGTTAAAAAACATTGTAAGTATTGCATACAATTGTAACCTGCTTTTGACGCTGAGGTACATTCATACATATATATATACGTATTTATATACGTACATATGTCTATTTATGTGTGGGTATAATGTATGGTAGTAAAACCCTTTTATAAATATTCGCTAGCTTCTTCACATCCGTAAATATGCATGTATGTACATGTATCTATATGCAGCCTACTTACTGAGCGCCAGGCCATTTGCTCAACTTGGTGATTATCCCTTTTGTATTTATGTACACACATACATATATACATATGAACATACATGTGTATTGTGCGTATTCATAGTGTGCGTCTGCGCTTGTGAACACATATGTACATACATACATGCATACATATACATATTTCTGAAATACCTCAAGAATTTAACAATCCAAATTTAATGGCTTGGAAGGTTACCACATTTAAAAATAAAAATTTTCAGGGACTTATTGGCCAAAACATTTTATCAAGGTTGGGAGCAATAATTAACTTAGAGGAAAACTACCTCGAAGTAAATAAAAATAAAATAAGCTTCCTAGGTGTTTGTCCTTACAAGTACGAAAATGTACACAGCATGGAAAGCCAAGAAAATAGCAAGGAAGTACTAAACAAACTTATAAGGACTGACATGAACAAAGAGGAGCAGAGAGAACTAGAAAAAATTATCGAAAATAATAGTGATCTATTTTTCAAAGAAGGCGAACCTCTAAGCCATACCCATGAGGTGCAACACGAGATTGTCAGCACAACTAATAATGCCGTATATTCTAAAATATACAGGTACCCAAAGATTCACGAAGAGGAAATCAACAAACAAATTGACGATATATTAAGACAGAATATAATCGTTGAAAGTACGTCCCCATATAACTCACTATTATGGATTGTACCAAAGAAAATGGACAATTCAGGTAAGAGGAAGTGGAGGATCGTAATTGACTACAGAAAATTAAACGAAATCACAGTAAATGATAAGTTCCCAATCCCAAATATAGAAGATATTTTGGATAAACTGGGCAAAGCCCAATACTTCACAACCCTTGACCTGGCCAAAGGTTTCCACCAAGTGCTAGTCAGGGAAGAAGACAGAAAAAAACTGCATTCTCTACACCTTTAGGCCATTACGAGTTTGTTCGAATGCCCTTCGGACTGAAAAACTCACCTGCCACATTCCAAAGGCTGATAAACTCAGTTTTAAGAGAATACATAAACAAAATATGCGTTGTCTATCTTGACGACATATTGATTTTTAGCACAAGTTTAAAGGAACACATCAGTAGTGTGAGTAAAGTGTTAACCAAACTGAGGGAACACAACCTCAAAACTCAAATAGACTCTCTCCAGAAGGCATTAGACCCAACCCAAAGAAAATTGAAACAATTCAACATTTAAAATTACCAGAAACACAGAAACAAATCAAGCAGTTCCTAGGTATAACGGGGTACTACAGAAAGTTCATAAAAGACTACGCTAAAGTAGCCCACGGACTTACAAAATATCTAAGGAAGAACACAAAAGTTAATAAAAACGACCCACTTTATATGGACTCATTTCAAAAATTAAAAAGATTTCTTACAAATCCTCCAATTCTTAACTACCCAGATTTTTCGAAAAGATTTAAATTAGTAACAGATGCAAGCGACTTTGCGATAGGAGCAGCGCTCATGCAGAATGACCGCCCTATTAGCTACGCAAGCAGAACCCTAAACGACCATGAAAAAAAATATGCAACAGTAGAAAAAGAACTACTCGCCATAGTTTGGGGAATCACCTACTACAGACCGTACCTTTATGGAAAAGAGTTTGACCTTTCAACAGACCACCAGCCACTAGTCTGGCTATATCATAAGCACAAAGGAAAGGATATTAACCCAAGGCTACAACGTTGGCTACTAGAACTAGGCGAATATAATATAAATATAAATTACATAAAGGGAAAGGAAAATAAAGTTGCAGACTTCCTTAGCAGGATCAATAACGAGTCAGGAGAGATCTACATGACAGAAGAAAATGATGAGAACATGAGCACATGTGCAAGAATTCACTCACAACAAGAGGAACAGAATGACCACTTCCTAATATTAGAAACAGTAGTGAACCGATTTTCAACACAAATTATCATAACTGACCATAAAACGAGGGAAATTGAAATAGTTAATAACAAAAGGAAAATCTATATTAACAGAGACGACATATCCTCAAATTTTATGACTGATATATTCAGAAGGTATCTGAAAAGCGCAAAGATCGGAATATTTTCTGAACTTCCAGACACTATATATAACAAAGTACAGCTAAAACTTATAGAACTTTTTGGATCTAGCTTGAAATTCGTTAAATGCAGCTACCACGCCAAAGACATGACCAATATAGACGAGACATACAAACAAATACACAAATACCAAAAATTCGAGACTGGACATAGTGGTATAACCGAAACTTATGACGGCATTAAGAAAAAAATATATTTCAATAACCTTAAAGAGGTAGTGCAAAAATATATTAACAACTGTGACATTTGCAACAAAGCAAAATACGACAGAAGTCCACCAAAACCCAAATATCATATCACAGAAACGCCAACAGATATAAATCAAATTATACACATAGACGTCTATACAATTAAAAAACATAGCTTCTTAACATTTATTGATAAATTTTCCAAACAAGCAACAGCTTTATTTCTAGAGGACAGAAACAGTCAGACTATTATCGAAAAACTTAGGCTCTTCTTCTCAACAAGAAACAAACCCACCAAAATTATAACCGACAACGAACTCAACTCGATAAACGTCAAAGACTTCCTAAGACAAGAAAATATCGACATACATTTTACCAAACCAAACAGCCACACAGGCAACTCAGATATAGAAAGACTTCATAGCACAACCTCTGAGAAATTTAGGGTGTTAGAAGCTGAAAAATCCGAGTTGTCAACTCAGGAAAAAGTTTTCAAAAGCATAGAATTTTACAACAAATCTATACATAGCTCAACCAAGGAGAAACCTCAGGACATAGCAGAAGGCAAAATTAATAAGGATACCATTAGCGACAGGCTAAATCAACTAAAGAACAAAATTATAAGTAAGAGAAACGAGAAAAGAGAAACATATATACAAGACCAACAGGAAGTTTACATCAAGAACTATAAAGCACTAAGACATAAGCATGAACCTAGATACAAAAAATCTAAATTAGAAATTATCCATCCAACAAGCACTAAGCGAAAAAAAAAAAATTTTCAGGTGCAACTAATACTGACGCTGTTGCTGCTAACATTGACGATAACAACGGCAACGCTAATCCTACAACCAATTGATAGTACAGACGGATATGCCGAAATCCAACTCGACAAAGTAGACTTTATTCAAAATTACTGTAAAATCATCCATGTAATAGAAATCAATAAAATTCTCGAAATTGTAAATACCTTACAACAAAATATAAGAGCGACAAAAGTAGACAATAGGTTACTTTTAGAAAATGAATTAAACAGAGTGAGAACAAAACTTTTAGCAATTTTACCCCACAGACATAAGAGAGCATTACTAAATGTATTAGGTACTGGACTAAAACTTTTAACAGGAACAATGGACGACAATGACAGAACAGAAATAGAAACACATCTAAAAGTAATTGACGAAAACAACCATAACGCAATAGAAAACTTAAATAAAAATATTAGAATTAATAACCATTTTAGCAAAACATTTAAGGAACTCAAATTAGCAGTAGAAAATGACAGACGAAATGTCATACAGAAGTTTGATGACTTAAATATAGAAAACGATAAGATATTCAAACAACATTCGTATATAGACCTTCTTTTAAAAATTAAAATTTTAGAGAACAACATATAACATATAATTAATAATATAGCATCCTCAAAACTTAACGTAATGACTAGCAACATCCTTACAGAACAAAAAATAAAAGAATTAGAAATAGACCTTTTTAAACTACAAAACATTGAATTAACAACCGCAGAATACCAGGAAAATAAATTACTGTTTATAATAAAAGTCCCAACAGAAATAACCCCATTAGAAAGATCATTAGTCACCCCAATAAACAATAATAACTATGTTACACTAAAATTCAAACCACAAGAAATAATATATTAAAAAATAGGACATTTGATTATACACATGATTTAAATATAAGAAATTTACAAGAAAGCAAATTATGTATTTATAGTAATACTTGCAAAAGTACAAACAAAAATGTAACAGAAATAGTAGAAATCGAAAATGGTTTGATTTTATTGAAAAACTCACCAGGCTATAATCTAACTAGCAATTGCGACAATAGAAACATATTACTAAAAATAAACTATTTGCTCACTTTCCATAAATGTACAATAAATCTAAATAATCAAACTTTCAAAAATACAAAAATACAAACAAAGAATTCAAAGATAATTTTGTATTACCAAATAGCATAAAAGTCAACAACACCAAAGTTGAACCAACTTTCGAAGAAATTATATTAAATAACATCCAAAATGTAGAGAAAATAAAAGAACTGAAGTATCATAAAGTAAGTCATTCACAATTCGCTGTTGTAATATTTATAATAATTTTAATAACTATCATATTACTGATTCTGGCCGTTGCCCTTGCATATACCAAATATAAAAACATTAAAATAAAAATCCAGGAGTATTTTCAAACAAAGAGGGGAGAAGTTACGTCAACTCCACCGCCGACTTACATTCCGACTATTAACTGGGCAAGGTAACAACAAGATAATATTGCTTACCTTGCACTTTTCCAAATTTAACATATGCAATTGCAAGAGGTAAACGAACCAATGATTTCGCAATTATCCAGTTGCGAAATCAATGGATAAGCAATAATAAATAGAATACATAATAAGCAGAATAAATGCAAAATACATAATAAGCAGAATATTTAAGAAATACATAATAATCAGAATAAACGTAGAATAAGCATAATATTGTTATAAATAATACTGTTAGCTTGTAAGTAAGTGAGTTCTGAAGAACCAATAAATTGGTAAATAACAAATCAAAACTTTGTTTTTTTTAGTAAAGTTAAGCTTGACTTTCGTAATTCGCGTGCCATCCATCTAGCTTGATGCATTGCTCCTCGAGGACGAAGTCGGATACGTATATCACTTTTTACATTCAAGAAGATTAATGTCAATTCCAAAAGCTCTCGCTAGTCTTCTTTAACTAGACTTTTTTTTAACTGTTGTGCAGCAAAATCTGCTATGTTATCGATTACATCGTTTATGCTTTCACGGCAATGTTTGTCCTCCATACCACTTTGATATTTTTCTTTGTAAAGCTTTGACCAACACTTCTTAAATTCTTTAAATAACGGAATCTCGGGGCTAGATGTTAAGTGCGGAAGTTTAGCTTCAAACACTCCTCTCAGTACTATCTCAAATATATGGTGTCAACAAGGGAGATAAAGCAGCTCTCTATCAAGCATTTGCTCTAAGAGCACACAGGCACCACTCAATCGGCCAGTGTTTGAAGCTGTAGTGTCACAGCATAATGCCTGCACTTTCTCCGATACATTCCATTCCTCTAACGCTAGACTGCTATTGCTTGTTCTTTGCCCGTTGAATTTGGCAGTTTTGAAACAGCAAGAAGTTGGTCATGGTTCCTTTCTGAAACAACTATTGGCAACCGTTCAGCACTCTTATCATGGACATCTTGATTATAAAATGTATGTTTTTTTTAGATACCTACCTCTATCCTTTCCAAAATCAAATTTATACTTTCTTAATTATGGCATCATCTTACCATCCCAATGCACAACAAGGAACGGCGGAAGTGATGATCTGAACTTATCTTTAATCAGCTCAGCTTGCACAGAGCGCAGGTGTTTTCTTTGATGATAAATTGACGTTTGAGTAATAACCAAGTCATCAATATTGTGGCCAAGAGCTTCTGCAGTCGCTTGTAATATATAAACTGCATTCCGTACACTTGCTTGGCATGGATCTAGGACAGAAACTACTCTTGGCTACTCTCGATTTCTTTAGTGACGGTATAGCTTCGGTTTGATCATTGTCCACTTCTACTAATATTTTGGGAAAAGGCACGTTTGCTCACTAAAGAAAAGCTCCATTGCGCTAAAAAATTGCAGAAATTGTATGATGAGTGGCGTTATCTGCAGAAAAATCATAAAAAGTCCGGTGACTCTTACCGTGAAAAAGAAAAGGCGTTTGTTAAAAATTTAGACAATTTATTTGATGTTGCGCATGCGGATGTTATGAAACTCGTTAAGGTTGAAGAATATAGCCTTTTTCTTCTCGGACACAGACAGCAGGGTCGTGTTGGTTACCTTGGATCAGTCGATTTTAATTTATATCAAGCAGAGGAAAAAAGGCAAAAAGAATGCTTGATGAAGAAGAACGTCGTGAGCGATATATGGCTAAACAAAAAACTCAACCGAGGGAAATATCATTTAGCAGTGTTTCTGATGGATCAAAAGAAGTGGATAATGATCAAACCGAAGCTATACCGTCACTAAAGAAATCGAGAGTAGCCAAGAGTAGTTTCTGTCCTAGATCGATGCCAAGCAAGTGTACGGAATGCAGTTTATATATTACAAGCGACTGCAGAAGCTCTTGGCCACAATATTGATGACTTGGTTATTACTCAAACGTCAATTTATCATCAAAGAGAACACCTGCGCTCTGTGCAAGCTGAGCTGATTAAAGAGAAGTTCAGATCATCACTTCCGCCGTTCCTTGTTGTGCATTGGGATGGTAAGATGATGCCATCATTAAGTAAGTATAAATTTGATTTTGCAAAGATTAGAGGTAGGTATCTAAAAAAACATACATTTTATAATCAAGATATCCATGATAGGAGTGCTGAACGGTTGCCAATAGTTGTTTCAGGAAGGAACCATGACCGACTTCTTGCTGTTTCAAAACTGCCAAATTCAACGGGCAAAGAACAAGCAATAGCAGTATAGCGTTGGAGGAATGGAATGTATCGGAGAAAGTGCAGGCATTATGCAGTGACACAACAGCTTCAAACACTGGCCGATTGAGTGGTGCCTGTGTGCTCTTAGAGCAAATGCTTGATAGAGAGCTGCTTTATCTCCCTTGTCGACACCATATATTTGAGATAGTACTGAGAGGAGTGTTTGAAGCTAAACTTCCGCACTTAACATCTAGCCCCGAGATTCCGTTATTTAAAGAATTTAAGAAGTGTTGTTCAAAGCTTTACAAAGAAAAATATCAAAGTGGTATGGAGGACAAACATTGCCGTGAAAGCATAAACGATGTAATCGATAACATAGCAGATTTTGCTGCACAACAGTTAAAAAAAAGTCTAGTTAAAGAAGACTAGCGAGAGCTTTTGGAATTGACATTAATCTTCTTGAATGTAAAAAGTGATATACGTATCCGACTTCGTCCTCGAGGAGCAATGCATCAAGCTAGATGGATGGCACGCGAATTACGGAAGTCAAGCTTAACTTTACTAAAAAAAACAAAGTTTTGATTTGTTATTTACCAATTTATTGGTTCTTCAGAACTCACTTACTTACAAGCTAACAGTATTATTTATAACAATATTATGCTCATTCTACGTTTATTCTGATTATTATGTATTTCTTAAATATTCTGCTTATTATGTATTCTGCATTTATTCTGCTTATTATGTATTCTATTTATTATTGCTTATCCATTGATTTCGCAACTGGATAATTGCGAAATCATTGGTTCGTTTACCTCTTGCAATTGCATATGTTAAATTTGGAAAAGTGCAAGGTAAGCAATATTATCTTGTTGTTACCTTGCCCAGTTAATAGTCGGAATGTAAGTCGGCGGTGGAGTTGACGTAACTTCTCCCCTCTTTGTTTGAAAATACTCCTGGATTTTTATTTTAATGTTTTTATATTTGGTATATGCAAGGGCAACGGCCAGAATCAGTAATATGATAGTTATTAAAATTATTATAAATATTACAACAGCGAATTGTGAATGACTTACTTTATGATACTTCAGTTCTTTTATTTTCTCTACATTTTGGATGTTATTTAATATAATTTCTTCGAAAGTTGGTTCAACTTTGGTGTTGTTGACTTTTATGCTATTTGGTAATACAAAATTATCTTTGAATTCTTTGTTTGTATTTTTGTATTTTTGAAAGTTTGATTATTTAGATTTATTGTACATTTATGGAAAGTGAGCAAATAGTTTATTTTTAGTAATATGTTTCTATTGTCGCAATTGCTAGTTAGATTATAGCCTGGTGAGTTTTTCAATAAAATCAAACCATTTTCGATTTCTACTATTTCTGTTACATTTTTGTTTGTACTTTTGCAAGTATTACTATAAATACATAATTTGCTTTCTTGTAAATTTCTTATATTTAAATCATGTGTATAATCAAATGTCCTATTTTTTAATATATTATTTCTTGTGGTTTGAATTTTAGTGTAACATAGTTATTATTGTTTATTGGGGTGACTAATGATCTTTCTAATGGGGTTATTTCTGTTGGGACTTTTATTATAAACAGTAATTTATTTTCCTGGTATTCTGCGGTTGTTAATTCAATGTTTTGTAGTTTAAAAAGGTCTATTTCTAATTCTTTTATTTTTTGTTCTGTAAGGATGTTGCTAGTCATTACGTTAAGTTTTGAGGATGCTATATTATTAATTATATGTTATATGTATGTTGTTCTCTAAAATTTTAATTTTTAAAAGAAGGTCTATATACGAAAGTTGTTTGAATATCTTATCGTTTTCTATATTTAAGTCATCAAACTTCTGTATGACATTTCGTCTGTCATTTTCTACTGCTAATTTGAGTTCCTTAAATGTTTTGCTAAAATGGTTATTAATTCTAATATTTTTATTTAAGTTTTCTATTGCGTTATGGTTGTTTTCGTCAATTACTTTTAGATGTGTTTCTATTTCTGTTCTGTCATTGTCGTCCATTGTTCCTGTTAAAAGTTTTAGTCCAGTACCTAATACATTTAGTAATGCTCTCTTATGTCTGTGGGGTAAAATTGCTAAAAGTTTTGTTCTCACTCTGTTTAATTCATTTTCTAAAAGTAACCTATTGTCTACTTTTGTCGCTCTTATATTTTGTTGTAAGGTATTTACAATTTCGAGAATTTTATTGATTTCTATTACATGGATGATTTTACAGTAATTTTGAATAAAGTCTACTTTGTCGAGTTGGATTTCGGCATATCCGTCTGTACTATCAATTGGTTGTAGGGTTAGCGTTGCCGTTGTTATCGTCAATGTTAGCAGCAACAGCGTCAGTATTAGTTGCACCTGAAAATTTGTTTTTTCGCTTAGTGCTTGTTGGATGGATATTTTCTAATTTAGATTTTTTGTATCTAGGTTCATGCTTACGTCTTAGTGCTTTATAGTTCTTGATGTAACCTTCCTGTTGGTCTTGTATATATGTTTCTCTTTTCTCGTTTCTCTTACTTATAATTTTGTTCTTTAGTTGATTTAGCCTGTCGCTAATGGTATCCTTATTAATTTTGCCTTCTACTATGTCCTGAGGTTTCTCCTTGGTTGAGCTATGTATAGATTTGTTGTAAAATTCTATGCTTTTGAAAACTTTTTCCTGAGTTGACAACTCGGATTTTTCAGCTTCTAACACCCTAAATTTCTCAGAGATTGTGCTATGAAGTCTTTCTATATCTGAGTTGCCTGTGTGGCTGTTTGGTTTGGTAAAATGTATGTCGATATTTTCTTGTCTTAGGAAGTCTTTGACGTTTATCGAGTTGAGTTCGTTGTCGGTTATAATTTTGGTGGGTTTGTTTCTTGTTGAGAAGAAGAGCCTAAGTTTTTCGATAATAGTCTGACTGTTTCTGTCCTCTAGAAATAAAGCTGTTGCTTGTTTGGAAAATTTATCAATAAATGTTAAGAAGCTATGTTTTTTAATTGTATAGACGTCTATGTGTATAATTTGATTTATATCTGTTGGCGTTTCTGTGATATGATATTTGGGTTTTGGTGGACTTCTGTCGTATTTTGCTTTGTTGCAAATGTCACAGTTGTTAATATATTTTTGCACTACCTCTTTAAGGTTATTGAAATATATTTTTTTCTTAATGCCGTCATAAGTTTCGGTTATACAACTATGTCCAGTCTCGAATTTGTGGTATTTGTGTATTTGTTTGTATGTCTCGTCTATATTGGTCATGTCTTTGGCGTGCTAGCTGCATTTAACGAATTTCAAGCTAGATCCAAAAAGTTCTATAAGTTTTAGCTGTACTTTGTTATATATAGTGTCTGGAAGTTCAGAAAATATTCCGATCTTTGCGCTTTTCAGATACCTTCTGAATATATCAGTCATAAAGTTTGAGGATATGTCGTCTCTGTTAATATAGATTTTCCTTTTGTTATTAACTATTTCAATTTCCCTCGTTTTATGGTCAGTTATGATAATTTGTGTTGAAAATCGGTTCACTACTGTTTCTAATATTAGGAAGTGGTCATTCTGTTCCTCTTGTTGTGAGTGAATTCTTGCACATGTGCTCATGTTCTCATCATTTTCTTCTGTCATGTAGATCTCTCCTGACTCGTTATTAATCCTGCTAAGGAAGTCTGCAACTTTATTTTCCTTTCCCTTTATGTAATTTATATTTATATTATATTCGCCTAGTTCTAGTAGCCAACGTTGTAGCCTTGGGTTAATATCCTTTCCTTTGTGCTTATGATATAGCCAGACTAGTGGCTGGTGGTCTGTTGAAAGGTCAAACTCTTTTCCATAAAGGTACGGTCTGTAGTAGGTGATTCCCCAAACTATGGCGAGTAGTTCTTTTTCTACTGTTGCATATTTTTTTTCATGGTCGTTTAGGGTTCTGCTTGCGTAGCTAATAGGGCGGTCATTCTGCATGAGCGCTGCTCCTATCGCAAAGTCGCTTGCATCTGTTACTAATTTAAATCTTTTTGAAAAATCTGGGTAGTTAAGAATTGGAGGATTTGTAAGAAATCTTTTTAATTTTAGAAATGAGTCCATATAAAGTGGGTCGTTTTTATTAACTTTTGTGTTCTTCCTTAGATATTTTGTAAGTCCGTGGGCTACTTTAGCGTAGTCTTTTATGAACTTTCTGTAGTACCCCGTTATACCTAGGAACTGCTTGATTTGTTTCTGTGTTTCTGGTAATTTTAAATGTTGAATTGTTTCAATTTTCTTTGGGTTGGGTCTAATGCCTTCTGGAGAGAGTCTATTTGAGTTTTGAGGTTGTGTTCCCTCAGTTTGGTTAACACTTTACTCACACTACTGATGTGTTCCTTTAAACTTGTGCTAAAAATCAATATGTCGTCAAGATAGACAACGCATATTTTGTTTATGTATTCTCTTAAAACTGAGTTTATCAGCCTTTGGAATGTGGCAGGTGAGTTTTTCAGTCCGAAGGGCATTCGAACAAACTCGTAATGGCCTAAAGGTGTAGAGAATGCAGTTTTTTTTCTGTCTTCTTCCCTGACTAGCACTTGGTGGAAACCTTTGGCCAGGTCAAGGGTTGTGAAGTATTGGGCTTTGCCCAGTTTATCCAAAATATCTTCTATATTTGGGATTGGGAACTTATCATTTACTGTGATTTCGTTTAATTTTCTGTAGTCAATTACGATCCTCCACTTCCTCTTACCTGAATTGTCCATTTTCTTTGGTACAATCCATAATGGTGAGTTATATGGGGACGTACTTTCAACGATTATATTCTGTCTTAACATATCGTCAATTTGTTTTTTGATTTCCTCTTCGTGAATCTTTGGGTACCTGTATATTTTAGAATATACGGCATTATTAGTTGTGCTGACAATCTCGTGTTGCACCTCATGGGTATGGCTTAGAGGTTCGCCTTCTTTGAAAAATAGATTACTATTATTTTCGATAATTTTTTCTAGTTCTCTGCTCCTCTTTGTTTATGTCAGTCCTTATAAGTTTGTTTAGTACTTCCTTGCTATTTTCTTAGCTTTCCAAGATGTGTACATTTTCGTACTTGTAAGGACAAACACCTAGGAAGCTTATTTTATTTTTATTTACTTCGAGGTAGTTTTCCTCTAAGTTAATTATTGCTCCCAACCTTGGTAAAATGTTTTGGCCAATAAGTCCCTGAAAATTTTTATTTTTAAATGTGGTAACCTTCCAAGCCATTAAATTTGGATTGTTAAATTCTTGAGGTATTTCAGAAATACATAACCTCATACTCTGTGTGACTTCGTCCGCTTAATGTATTAAATAGTATTGGTTTGTCTAGTTTGATCCTTTTATAGTTCGGGAGTGCGTCTTTGTCTAAGAGTGTTGTTGAGGATCCTGTGTCAATTAGGCATATTAATTTTTTTTGCCTATACTTAATTTAACTAACGGAATATTTCCCTGCTCGTAGCCGATAGAAAATTTAACTCCTGTTCTTCTGGTTCTTTTTCTTCCTGTATATGGTCTACTTCCATCGGTTCGTATCGGCGGGATTGGGTGGATTTTTGATTAGAATAATTTTGCCTTGACTGTCCTGATTGAGTTTGTCTATTTATTCCTGAGGCTGTTGACTTTGGTTGGTCTTGCCTACTTTCTGAGGAATGAGTATTAGTGCTGCGATTTGATTGCCCTAGGTTCTGTGTTATATTTTTTGTTCCTATATTTTCAGATTTTCTAGCTGGTTTCACTAGCCCTGTTTCCTCTAAAGTATAATATGCTTCCCTGAGTGTCCCTATACTTCTGCTATATATTATACTTGCTAAATGTGCGGGTATATTGTTGAGAAAAGTTTTTTATATTATAACCCAACGGAAACCCACTTTCCCGCCCAACCGGCACGAGGGGCTCAATCTGCATAACGTACGGATGTTTTTTAAATATACAAATCTTAGGTGCCGAGTCGTGACGGAAGAAAGTTTGTTAAGGGTCGAGATCCCAAGCTGCTCAGCTACAGAATAAGAATTCATCAGCCGAATACAAAGTTAGAGAAATGCAAAGTAAGAAAATTGGATCGTTAGCTGTTATTAAGAGAGGATAGAATAGTTCTTTTAATTATAAAAAGTGAGTCCGATACATCAAAGGTGCTGGAATGATTGTTAAAGTCTTGGCATAAACCCCGAAACGGTTCATTCAACTCAAAGTTAGTTCTGCATAGTTTCAAGAAAAGTGGTTTAAAGTTTCTCGTTGCACGGGAGGGTACATTAAAATTAATTTGCTCTAGAAGAAATGGACTTGAGATCCATCCATTGACTAATTTTACCAGAAATATTATACCTAACATTTCTCTGCGACTCGAAAGAGTAGGAAGATTAATAAGTTTTAAACGACTAGTGTAAGGGGGAAGATTGTATGGCGAATCCCATCGAAGATTTCTCAAAGCAAAAATTTTAAAATCATTGATTCGTTCACAGCCGGACAAAATTCCGTAGGCTTGTGATCGTCCTGTTCATATTTGGTGTTTAGATTATCTAATACATTCTTAAGATAGTTATAGTAATAACTTACGTTGCTATTCTTTGCGCTGATGGCCCGAAAGTACAGTTGATGATATGATTCTCTCACTCCAAAGTTCTTTGTGAGTTCCTTTTTGATTGTAGCTTGTTCATAATACATCTTTGGAAAACATAGTCTTTCCTTGGCGTGTTTTCGAACAGCGGTAGGAATATTTCGACCTCTCTTATGAAAGATGTGAGGTCATATTCCCTGTTTCCTCTATACTCTTTTATCCTGCTGGCCTCCTTTAATAGCTCTGATACGGGGATTGTGACGTTGGTTGTACTGTTGGCTCCTTCCATGTTGACTTTGTTTTTGATCAAAGTTTTTGTATATTAACTTTGAAGTTTTTGTTTTTATTTCTGTGTTTACAATTTTTATTGTTGACTTGAGGATTATTTTCAAAGAGTCCTTTCTTCTATGGTGCACAATTTTTATTGTTGACTTGAGGATTCTTTTCGAAGAGTCCTTTCCTTTATGGTTCACAAATTTTTATTGTCCACTTGAGGATTCTTTTTGAAGAGTCCTTCACTTTATAGTTCACAAATTTTTATTGTTCACTTGAGGATTCTTTTTGAAGAGTCCTTTACTTTATAGTTCACAAATTTTTATTGTTCACTTGAGGATTCTTTTTGAAGAGTCCTTTACTTTAGCCGGGGTAGGTTTTTTCACTAAAATCTTTAGATTTCGCGACTGTCGACTGCGCCAATTACGGAAGTCAAGCTTAACTTGACTAAAAAAAACAAAGTTTTGATTTGTTATTTACCAATTTATTGGTTCTTCAGAACTCACTTACTTACAAGCTAACAGTATTATTTATAACAATATTATGCTCATTCTACGTTTATTCTGATTATTATGTATTTCTTAAATATTCTGCTTATTATGTATTCTGCATTTATTCTGCTTATTATGTATTCTATTTATTATTGCTTATCCATTGATTTCGCAACTGGATAATTGCGAAATCATTGGTTCGTTTACCTCTTGCAATTGCATATGTTAAATTTGGAAAAGTGCAAGGTAAGCAATATTATCTTGTTGTTACCTTGCCCAGTTAATAGTCGGAATGTAAGTCGGCGGTGGAGTTGACCTAACTCGCGCGATTTACTGTTTAAAAATATTTATGTTCCTAGCTCAATATCCTATGCAAAAAGAACAAAAAGCAGCACTAGCTGATGTCTGTATTTTTATAGTGCGATTTTATATTAAGATTTGGTACAAATGCTCCTACGCTACTGCTGCTCCCGTTGACGATTTACATATAATAAAAAGTTTCAAATATTATAAAAGCATTGATTTCATAACCAGCGATGCTGCACTGCGAAAATTGTCTAACCATTTATGGTATTTGACGGAGGAAGCCGCCGCTTTTGCCTTTTTTGATGACAGACTATTAGTCGAGACAAAAGCCAAAACGGTCAGTGCTCTTAAAAAACCCGGCAGATGCGATGGATGCAAAAAAACTTATTCTAAGTTCGCAAGACATGGGACAATTGTTAGATATAAAATGAGAATAATATTCTTAAATTACTTTTTTTTATATATATATATATATTTTCCTTACAGAAGAGACAATGGAGCATTTCATATCTTCCAACATTCTCAAATTGTTTTCAAGGCTATAGATATATACCAGCTTCTTGGATTTCAACCCACAAAAAGGGCAGACGCAGGCTTCATATATGGACGGCAAAAAAATAATAAAGTCACTAAAAGTAGTTAACGACACTGCAGAAAGAGCCGTAAAACTAATGCAAGATTACCACGGATTGCTAACCAAAAATGAAAGTGATTGGGGTTATATTTTGCAATGCTTACAAGAACATAGGAAAATGTATCCGAATTGTTCAAAAAAACTTTTAAAAGTAATAAATAATTATAATTTTGTGTACCATGGGGTATGAGTGACGTACCACAAACATTATAATTTTCTATCGGCACTATAAGACGTGGTCCGAGAGGCGTGAAATTTTCGCAAATTCATTTTCTTATCAAGTCTCAACTATTTTCAGCTTTCGTGTTAAAAATTTCGAATAAAAAAGTTTTCCCATACAAAGTAAGAACAGCCTAATGTACATACTCACGTTTATTCTCCTGTAAAACCACCAAATTGACTGCTAATACTTAATTTGGTTTTTCTTTTTTAACAATGCCACCAATTCTGGAGAAGTATGAGTGAGCAATCTCATATATTTTGGTATAAACAACTTGCCTCGGCCAAGGTGTATTAGGAATTACTGGAACGCCAGTTATTTCCGAAATTTCAGCAACAAACAAAGGTAATATTAATCACTTTATGTAATTGGTCTTAATATTTTATTGATGACTGCACATTTGTATATGTAGCTTATTATAACTTATTATTTTTACAGGTGCTATGGACATGTTAAGGATACCTGCATTGGATAGATTGGGAAAAAAGTAAGTGATTATTATAACTCTATTCGAGTTCCTATACCAGAAGCTTTAAAAAAGTTACATAAATCTGAATTAAGTTTTTTTTATTATACTACTTAATAAGAATTTTGAGTGTGCAGTTGTGTACCTCATTTAATTAAACTAATTTTTTTAAGGCTTTGAATAACGCCCCCTTAGGAAAAAATATCTGTATCTTAAAAACGGTGTAAGGTATCTTCACAAAATTTGGTTAACAAATTTTCCTAAATATCGCTGTTATCATCGTTACAAATTTTTTAAATCGGACTTTAACCTTGTTTCCTTATAATTTTTCCCAAAAACCCAATCGGTCTTTAAGCTCAAAAGCAATTAGAAAAAATAAATGTGATCTCTTAATGTGATATATTATCTGTAATTATAAATATTATCTGTAATTATAAATAATAATATAAAATCGAACAGTTAATAATAAATCTTAAATTTTTTAACAATAATAATACTTATAGATAATGTTATAAAACTAATAATAAATTTTGCAATAAACTAAAGTAATTAAATTGTTATTGTTTGGTCATATCACTTTTTAATTTTAATTTTTTATGAGCTTGAACACCGATCTGTTTATGCCAAAAATAATAACAAAAATTAAAAATAATATTAATAAAAATGCTTTGTTTTGCAATAAATTAAAGTAGTAAATATAATAATATAAAAAACAGTAATATAATTTATAAATATTATAATGAAAGTAACATTTAATCTAAATTTTTTTATGAGTTAAACTAACACACTGTGACAGTGAAAATACACTCGAGAAAAAACTTAGTGAAGGTTATAGATATGGTCGAGTACAAAATCAGAAAAGGGTTTTTATACTCCCTGAACCCTCCAATTTTTTTTTTAAACCATTATTTTTGTACTTGGTGCACTTATCTATTGAAAACTCGACTATTTTCCAACCGATTCCGAAAACAACAACAGCTTATTTTAATGGTAGAATTTATAGTACTATTTCGGAAATCACCACATCAGACTTCTTTTTATTAAATTAATTAAATTTATTAGGATCAAAGCCTGGAAAAAGTGGTTATGAAGAATACATTTAATAAAAAGAAGACTGAAGAGAAAATGTGGTGATTTCCGAAATAGTACTATAACTTCTACAATTAAAAAAAATCTGTTGTTGTTTTTCCACACAAAAATCTTTCATAAACTGGCCTTGAGCTCGATGAAATTGTCAATTATTAACATTTATTAGGGCAACAGAAAAATAACAAACATTTATATGCAAGGATGAGCACGCCTTAAGAATTTGCAAAAACACAAACAACAACCACATAAACAAGTTTAAATAGCGGCAGACCAGTTGCTCTTGTTTGTAGTGGGTTTGTTTTAAGGAAGATGGAATAAACACAACAGTCCACTCGGCTAGCGTAGCAGAACATGTAGCGTGTTGGCTCTGCAACTCCGAGCTCTAGGGTTCAAAGCCTGCAGAAGTGGTTATGAAGAATAAATTTAATTAATTTAATAAATAGTAATCTGATGAGGGAATGTGGGGATTTCCGAAATAGTACTATAACTTCTTCCATTAAAAAAAGCTGTTGTTGTTTTCGGAATCGGTTGGAAAATATTTTTTTATTCCTTACTCAAAATTGGTATAAACAGTCAAACTACCTGATGCAAATTGTGTTGTTGGCCTACCATTAAATACAAGAATTAAATGTTGAAGGCTATACAGGAATGAGGTAGGTATGTAGATGACTGATGCATTTTTCTGGAGGTAGAATATTTTATGCACTTGCAAAATGAGTGTTTTGCGGTTATTTGTGAACCTGGCTATAAAATGATTTAAACAATAGAATTTTCGTTCACTTGTCATTCTTAATAAAATCGCGCATTAAAAAATAACTCTTGTATCTAAAGCGAATATTATTTCACACTTTTACTTTTCTGGTGCAACAAATAAACAACTTAGTTTAAAATGTGTGACCAACGCAATTTTTTCTGTTACATTTGCGGTTTGTTTGTTGACAATCATCATAGCCGAGAATTCGAAGCAAACTACACCGTGGTTAAAGCATATAATCTTCATTTTCATCGCAGTTACATCAAAAGTCGGTGGTATGAGCCCGAAGTTATTTGCTCATGGTGATCCATAAAAAAATGGAAATGTGATCGGTGTAATTCCAATCGTTTGCCCTTTTCGAGCCGATAACTGAAATATCCTATTTTATGCATTTTCGAAAATTATCGTTATATGGAAGAAGGGTGTAGTTTTTGTCCGATTTCAAAAGTTCATGATGTAGGGTTATGAGACTAATTGCATTATGTGTAGTAAATTTGGTGCAGATCGCTGAAGTGGTTCTTGAGATATGCATGTATGATATCGGTAGGCGGTGGCACGCCCATTTACCAAAAATGTTACAAAAATACAAATTTCTGCAAACACAACTCTTTAAATACCAATTATAATTATAATTATGAGTAAGGAATAAAAAATGCATTAGACACACTGCACAAAGACCAGAAAATCCAATACATATAAATTCAGGACAATATTACTACTTATGAAAAAGTTTTATAACTTCGACATTTTTGATCCGATTTCAATATATGAGACATCAATTTATTTGTTATAAAATTTACTTTTAGATTATCATACATTTTACAGATTTCATGGACATTTTTACAATAAGCGATGGTCAAAAACTAAGAATTGCGAAAAAATTATGTTTTTTCAAGGTTTGACCCGTGACTTATGATAGACTTACATATATACATTATTTTTTAGCAATTCTCTTTTCAAAACATTTTTAATTTTTGGAAGCGGTTGGAAAATAGGCGAGTTTTCAATAGATAAGTGCACCAAGTACGAAAATAACGGTTTTTTTTCAAATAAAAGAACTTGGAGGGTTCAGGTAGTATAAGAACCCTTTTCTGATGTTGTACTACATATAACCTCTACTAAGTTTTTTCCCGGGTGTATTTCAAAATTTTTTTTTGTCGCAGTGTGTAATTAGTAGTACAAATTAAAGCAATAAAATACTAGTAGCGTATTCTATATACATGTAGGATTGGTCTTTCTTTATAATACACGCGTAGGCAATTTGTTGATTTAATATAATAGTAAAACATTCAAACTTTATTGCTTGAAGGGACTACTAAATAATTAAATATTTCATGTTAAAGCTATTTTAATAATCCGCTATGTGTGGCCCTGTACTTGCGAGTGTATCGATGAGTGTCCTAGGTTTCGTAAAGTTTGTCTGTTTCCTTTTGTTCCTTTTCTTCGTCAGTCAGTGTTGCTCCTGTGGTTTGCAGTCCAGTATTGTGTCTTTATGCCATAAGTATGGGTAGTTTAGTGCCATTGAGGTACGCTCGTGATTCACCCGATTGTTCAACTAGTATATTTTACTTCATAACTTCTCCAATTAAATAGCTGAAATGTTTGGCTAATATTACTACCATATTTGTAGAGAAAATTATAGAGATCAAAAAAATATAGCTTCCATACAACCGATAGTTCAGATATTGCATTTAGCACCAAAACTTCTCCATTTAAGCAACTAAGGCTAGAAATTTTGCACAAGTATCAGTTATTCTTAGGACTATAATATCAGTCAAAATCATAAAGATCAAAAAAAATCCAACATATAGCTCCCGTGCAATCGATCATTCAATTATTGCATTTAGCACCAAACCTCTCCATTTAGGCACCTAAGAAGACTTGAAATTTTGCACAAATATTACCTATTCTTGGGACTACCAGTGAAAAGCATTAAGACCGGGAAATATAACATATAGATCCCATACAACCGATAGTTCAGATTTGGAATTTTGAGCCATAACTCATTCGTTTAATCATTTAAACTCTTGAAATTTTGTAAAAAAAAATGTCAGCTATTATTAGGACTTTACTCGTATAAGCAGCGAAAATCATAAAGATCAATGAAAAAAAAATATAGCGCCCATTCAACCGATTGTTCAGATATTGCATTTATCATCAAAACCTCTCCATTTCAGAAGCTAAGGACATGCAATTTTGAACAAATAGTAGCTATTCTTAGCACGATATTAGCGGTGAAAATCACAAAGATCAAAGAAATATAACATATAGTTCCCATAAAACCGATAGTTCAGATATTGCATATTGAGCCATTACTCCTTCATTAAATCAGCTCACGACTTGAATTTTTGCACAAATATTAGTTACTATTAGGACTATTTTAGCATTAGTATCGGAGATATATCACATAAAGCTTCCACACAATATCTGAACATTTGACACCTTAAATCCTTCAATTTAATCAGCTAAAGGCTTGAAATTTCGAAACAATCAGTTATCGTTAGCAATATATTAGCAGTGAAAATCATATATGTAGATCTGAGAGAGATAACATACAGCTCCTACATAATGCTTCCATTCATGCTTTATATCTGCCATCGTTTTTATCTCAATTTTGTGCTTATGGTGCATTGCGAGTTAAATATGAATAACCAGCTCATGCAAACTTTTATTTCGAAAAAAACAATGAAAAGTATTTAGCGATTACGTCAAAAGAGGTTTATTTATGTATATGTTAGACAGTCGCAGTGAGTTTGCTACCAATTGAACGTTAAAACGTAAAACGCTCAAGCGTTTAGTGATCATCTTAGGAACGCACACTTGGGAAATTCCGCTCAGCTAAACTGATGTGGGTTTGACGCCATTTTGAATCGGTCTTTTTACTTATATCGTGCACAAAGAAATTCAACTTGAACAAAATATTTTAATATTATAAAGGTGAAATATTTTAATGAGGCAACAAGAAATGCGCTGTTTGATATGTCGCTGACGTCTTCAAAATTTTCAAGATGCTGGCTTCAAAATGATATTTGCGGTCAAGATAATTTCGCTGTCGCTACGTCGCACAGTCCCTATAAATATAAGTAATCGTTGCAGTGTCTCCAAAGTCCGCATAGGAGCGTCTCATGATAATTTTATCATAAAAATTTTTGAAAAAGTTAGCAACATCCGCCAACTTGCACGCCAAGTTAAACATAAGAAGTGAAATATTTCTTGTTTTATTACAATAAAGAGAAATAATTACATAAATCTCAATCCCAAATCGCTTTCTAGTTCTGTATCACTTTCTAAAGTACATTCTTCTTCAGTTTCTCTGCCACTTAATAAAATATATTGGATAATGTCTTCAGAAATGGGCTGCTTTTTGCTGCAAACTTTTCTATGCGAAGTAATGAGTGGCTCTGAAGTTAGTAATAAATTTACCATAAGATCTTTATTGGAAGCCTGTTTATAAGTTTTTTGAGTGTTGTTTCTACGGGTTTTTCGAAATTTTTTGTGTCTTGCTTCTAATGCATCTTCTGAGGGCATTCCAATAAGTATATTGAAGTTACTAATAATTTGCACTCCGTGCGCCAAAACTTTGTGAACTGTTGCAGGCATTTTATACCACGAATAATTTTTCATATATACCTGTTTCGTATGTATTCTTCAAAAGATTTTCAAATGTATTTACACTATTTTGTTTTCAACTAGCAAGAATTCTTAATATTAATGAAAAGTTTCTTAACATATTAATATCAAGGTTTGTTATCTTCGCAGAAACTTCTATGCTATTAAAAAATCGTCTTGCCGTATTACCGTCATTGGATGTACCATATCCTGTTTTGACCCTATCAATAACCAATCCCATTTTTGTTTTAAACTCTTTACAAATCCGTTCCTTGTTTTCATTGAATATGCGTTTGTTTTCTTCACCCTGTACTCGCCAACACATTAAAGGAAGTCTGTAAGATATATGCATTGCACATTCAAAAAACTTGATCCATGCATGTAAAGTTGATAAGCCATATCTAGCAAAATCTTCATTAATTGGCCTTTGAAAAGTTTGAAATGTGTTCATTTGATTTGGAGTTGCACCACACAGATAGCAGGTGGCAGGTGACTTATTAAGTATCACATAGTACATTAGCAACTGCACCATCAATCATTGTAAGATACCTTTCATATTTCACAATTATTTCAAAGTTTTTTATTTTTACAGTATGGCTTAAAAGTTCTTGGATTTGTAATTCTAATTCACGTTCAACCTCGTGTATTAAACTCGTCCATGGCTTTTTTCAATTCATAATAGCTTAGAAATAAGTTAGGGTGAATTACATTAACTACAGTTCGCAATAAATTATATTTCCGCACTGATAACTTTAAACCATAAATAAAGCAAGCGCTTGATAGATTGATAACGTCTTATCAGTTTCCAAACCATCGTGCTTTCTTAAAAAATTTGCAGCCGCTTTTATTTATGTAGGTTGTGTTGAAGAGATTAGCTCATAAACCTTGTACCATTTACTTCGCTCGCTTGCATCTTCAAACGCGATTCATGGCCTGCCTCTGCTAGTACTTGGCTCCTATGAAATATACAGAAATGTTATTTATTTTAAATATAGAGACGAAAAAATAAACTTGCATGATCAATTGGTGGACTCGCATGAGCAATTGACTCGCTTAAACCTTTTATTTCTATGCACTGATCGTGCCATGATGCGTGCCGCTCTTCAAAAGACACTGTTTTACGATAGCTAGCATTCCATAAGTTTTGGAATTTAAGTGCTAACAAATCTAATTGTTTTACTAAAATTTTGTTATCTATAGCCTTGTTGCATTTTCTTCAACGCATTTTACCATAGCGCTTATTAAATCACTACGCTTTAGTTGTTTATTTGACAGCCATACTTCAAAAAGCGAAGGTATTTTCACATTAAGAGGCACTGAAAAAAAAATTAAAAATCTATCTGCATCTCTCTGCAGCTAGAATTTGTTTTAAATTAAAGTACATACTTGTAACAAATTCCACGCAAAATTTAAAAAATGTGTTATTAAACGCATTTTTTAAATTGTCCACTGAACTTTAGTAACTTTTGATATTTTCACTTCACAAAACAACTTTTTTTCGAGTAACGGTTCCCCGAACAAAGTAATCAAGATAAGAAAACAGTGTTCTAGTAAGAAAAAACTACATTTTATAAAAAAAATAAGCAGTTTGATACACATGTGTGTAGGATGGGACACTTGCTCCGATGAGCTCAACCGCAAAATTCAAAGTCAAACGCACTGTTCGTATATTTAATTTGCATTTAATTACTGTTTAACATATCTTAAACGCTCACATTTATACATTGCCGAATTACAACTACAGAGTTCACAAATAACTTGGTTGATGCCCTTACATTTATATATTTTAAGCTTTTGTGGTAAGTTCGAGTTGCGCGCACGTTTAAAAGTAAAAAGTCCGTTGTTAATTTTTGGTTTATGTCTGTCTCTTGTCCTTTGTTCTATAGGGTTGTATTTGTCACCAATGGTTAACGCTGCCAGATGTCGAGTGCGTGTTTCGTTAAAAGAAGTTGCCGTCTCGGTCAGATCCTACATGTGTTTATAAACAATTAATAATAAATACTTACATTTGGCATACAAAAAGTCTTTATCTCACTAAAGTTTATAATTATTTTATATTTCAACTTTGATGTACTGTTGCGACCAGCTTGTAATATTTTTTGTAAAATTTGTTTTTGGTATTTGTTTAGGCTTCCGGCCTAAACCTCATCGCCACCCTCCTTCGACCGACAAATCGTACGCGCAACCCTAGTAAGCGGTTCGCGTGTACACACTCACACACACACACACACTTTCACCCACATGCACACACACATGAACTGAGTGCAATTGTTGTGAACAGTCGACAAATTTATTAGCTCTGTGTTTTATCAAAGATATATAGTCAAAAGTGACGGTGTATCCGAAAAAAAAGTGTACAGGGCGGTTGTTAAAACTACCCGCTTCCCTGCAACAGTGAAAAACACCGACACAAACGGAATCCAGATAAGTATCATCATCTGTAAGAAAATTTATAAACCTTTTTTTCAGCCTACGTTCTGTTTTGTTTTGGGTTTTCATAAAGAAAACAAAAACAACACCAACAGCAAATAAAACTATTTTTGGCGCACTAAACAGCTGACCCAAAGTGTGTGTTCAACTACAAACTGCAAAACAGCTGGAAATAGTGAAAGTGATAAAGCAGTGACTTTCGTCGATAAGCAAACCTCTAAGTCCGGTTTTCCTCCGAATAGCAAGGACACAACCCATACGTCGATAAAGCAGTATACGATCACTCCTGATACAACGGTGTGCACAAAATTAGCAGCGGACTAATCCGAAACTCATGGCGAATGGCTGAACCCGCCGAAAACCCATTTAGGCGGAGTTCAGGTGTTATGCACTCCCCTCCGAGAGTAAGGGAAAGGACTGAAGCCGAAAAAAGCGAAGTCCAAAAGAGAAGTGCGCTCGCTTTAGAAGACGACGGATGTCAAGAAGCGAAAAAAGCCAAAAAAGCCGATATAAGCGATAAAGGCCCCACTGAATGTTCTCCTAACGCGGAAAGACGTCACCAGATGAATGTTGAGAAAGCTGCAGAAAATTTACGTTCGCGCTCCTCACCACCGGATATCAGCCGTGGGGTAGCCCCTATGGCCGCAAACTCTCCTGCAAACGTCAAAAGCCCTATGAAAGAGTTGGGCTATAAGATAAATGAGCTTCTAAGCATGATAGGCGGAGGCAGAAGATCCATTCACCAACCCATGCGCGATCTAGTCGGGGAAATTGCGAAGTTGCACAAAGAGGCAACAGAAGTGCAGAACGCGGACGTAAGCAACAAAACAAACAAGAAAACCAGAGAGCAATACGTCCAAACTTCAAGTGACCGAAAGGGTAACAAGCCGACAGTAAACATGCGGCAAATGCAGGTCGAATCGACTAAAAGTAACACCGATTCAAATATAAGAAACAAGGCGGCCGCAAGGGAAGAAACCCCAGCTAACAAATGGACCTTGGTGCAAACCCAGAAAAAATTGAGCAAAACCGCAAGAAAAGCGTCGAAGCCCGATGCGGTAATAATATCAAAAACAGGCGAAACCACATATGCGGACATCATCAAGCAAATGAAGAAGCAACCCGCAATGCAAGAACTAGGGCAAAGTGTCAACAAAATTGTCACCACATCTAGAGGAGACTTACTAGTCCAACTACGCGACAACACTGGACACGTGGCAAGCAAGTTCAGGGAGTGCGCTAACGAGGTACTAAAAAATGTCGCAGATGTAAAAGTCCTGACACACACACTAAACGTGGAGATTCGCGACATGGATGCGGCAACAACAGAAGAAGAGGTTGGCGACGCAATCAAGCACCAGTTCCCCGAAGTAAACTATGGGAAGCCGGTTTCAGTCAAATCCATAAGAACAGTAAGAAATGGAACACAAACTGCGCTCATAAGCCTTTCAGTGCGAGACGCAAAAACCTTGGTAGAGGCGGGACGAATTCGCATAGGCTGGGTCAACTGCCGAATTCGGGAACTATTCAGTCCCACCAGGTGTTATCGATGCCTCGATTTTGGACACATATCCAGGCATTGCAAGTCCGCCGAAGATCGCAGCGGTACGTGTCTTCGTTGTGGGGAGAAAGGACACTTTGCCAAGCAATGCAAAGCAGCACCCAAATGCGCCATTTGCAAGACAGCGACTGGTGTCGCACAAGACCACCCTACTGGAAGCTTCAGGTGCCCTGCGTATAAAAAAGCGGTAAACCAACTAAAATAATGATTAAGTGCATACAAATAAATTTAAACCATTGCAAGGCGGCACAAGATCTTTTAAAGCAGGCAATCTACGAGCAAAAGATCGATATTGCACTCATCAGCGAGCAGTACAAAGAACCCTCAGTGGAAGGAAATTGGCTCCAAGACAGAAGGAAAAAAGCTGCAATCTGGGCATGTGGGGCCACGCCCATCGAAATCAGAGGTAATAGTCAACATGAGGGCTTCATCTACGCAAAAATCGGTGGAATTCACTTCTACAGCTGCTACGCACCTCCAAGCGAACCAATAGAAAGTTATAAAAACATGCTGAGCCGTCTGGTAACCGATGCTGCGGGAAAAGCACCACTCGTAATATCTGGAGACTTCAACTCGTGGGCAGTTGAATGGGGCAGCCCAAAAACAACCCCACGGGGCCAGGCGCTGCTTGAAGCCTTTGCCAGTCTTAACATCGTGCTGCTCAACAAAGGAAGAAAAAATACCTACCAAAAAGGCAATGCGGGTTCGATCAACGACCTGACATTCAGCAGCTCTGCGATATTCAATAAAATAACATGGGACGTCTCAGAGGAGTTTACATTCAGCGACCACTTTGCCATCTACTTAACCATCCACCCGTCTCGAAACTCCGCGAATAAAAGGAGGGCGTCGAAAGTGCAAAGCATTGGATGGAAAACAAAAATGTTAGATAACAGCATGTTGGAATACATGACAGAACTCATACCAGACACACTTGATGGAAGCTCTGGAAGCCCCAACACATGTGCTAATGCAATAGTAAAGCTAATCACTGACATCTGCGATGCATCAATGCCACGGAAAAAGAGTGGTAACCGAAGAGCACCAGCGTACTGGTGGACAAACGAAATAGCGGAGCTAAGAGGGGAATGCCTAAGACTGCGCCGGCAACACCAGAGACAGAGGGCAAGAAATAATCCCCAGTATCAACACCTCCAAGCTGCATACAAGCACAGCCGAATAAAACTACGAAAAGCAATCCAAAAGAGCAAGCGCGAGGCCTTCGCAGAGCTAGTAAAAGACGTTGACGACAATCCTTGGGGTAGCGGGTACAATATCGTCCTGAAAAAACTGAAAGGGTACAACGCCAAACCGCCAGTATGCCCAATTATAATGAAGCGGATCGTCTCAGGCCTTTTCCCACAACAAGAAATATGCAGTGTACCGAGGGAGCTAGTAGTAGAAACCGCCGAGATCCCTCCGGTAACAAATAATGAAGTGCTCGCTGCTGCAGCTAGAATAAAAACCAGCAAGTCCCCAGGTATGGATGGAATCCCAAATAGCATTCTTAAATATGTAGTTAAGAAGAAGACTGAAACCTTCAGCAATCTATACACGAAATGCATTCAAGAAGGCATTTTTCCAAAGAAATGGAAGCGGCAACGGCTAGTTCTACTACCCAAAGGCAACAAGGCCCCAGAAGAGCCTTCTTCGTACAGGCCTCTGTGCATGCTGGACACTGCAGGGAAACTATTTGAATCAATCATAAGCGCCCGTCTCCAAGAGATTACGGAAAGTGACGACGGGCTCTCAAATAAACAATACGGCTTCCGAAAAATGCGGTCAACTGTCGATTCCATTGCGTCTGTCTGCGATATAGCACGTAAAGCACTCGAAGGCAAAAGATGGTTCGAAGGAACCAAACAGTACTGCGCTGTAGTTACGCTGGATGTAAAAAATGCATTCAACTCCGCCAACTGGAACTACATAATTAAGGCGTTGATAGAGATGAAAATTCCAGACTATTTGACCCGAATACTCCTAAACTATTTTAGCGAAAGAGAGTTATTTTATGATACAAATGAAGGCTCGAAAAGGTACCATGTCACAGGTGGTGTGCCGCAGGGTTCGGTCCTCGGACCAATCCTTTGGAACATCATGTATGATGGCATCCTTAAAATTGAAAAACCCGAGGGCGTGTCTATAATAGGCTATGCGGATGACATAGCAATCGTAGTAGTGGCGAAACATCTGGTGGACGTGTCGCGCATGTGTAGCGAAGCAATAGCGTCAGCAAAAACTTGGCTGCAGAACGCAGGACTAGAGTTGGCTGATCACAAGACAGAGGCATTGCTCATGACCAGTCGAAAAAAGCTGGAAAAGATTCAAATCCGCATAGGAGAACATACTGTAATGTCAGCGCAAACTTTAAAATACCTCGGTGTCGTACTCGATCCACGACTGAACTTTAAGGAACACTTGAAATATGCCAGTGAGAAGGCAAGGAAGACCAGTATGGCTCTTGCAAGACTCATGCCAAATATGGGAGGCCCAAAAGAGAAACAAAGAACCCTGCTTGCGAGCGTCAGCTCATCAATTTTAATGTACGCGGCACCAATCTGGGCAAGCGCGACCCCTATAACCTCATATATGAGAGCACCAGCCTCGGTGCACAGATTATCATCTCTTAGAGTATGCTGTGCATTCGTGACTGTGTCAGACGAGGCTGCAAATTTGCTGGCTGGAAGATGCCCGGTAGACATAGCTGCAAGAACGGCGGCAGCAATAAAGCATAGCCCAAGTGAACGCAACAAGATCCTGCAACAAAGCACCGACGAGTGGCAACAAAGGTGGGACTCGTCCACAAAAGGACGTTGGACAAAGAGATTGATCCCAAGGGTAGACGAGTGGATTAAGAGAAAACACGGAGAAACAAACTTCTACCTTACCCAGTTCCTTACCGGGCATGGCTGCTTCCGACAATATTTATATAAATACAAGCACGTTGACCACCCCTTCTGCCTACATTGCGATGGGAAAATTGAAAGCGCAGAACACATACTTATGGACTGCCACAGATTCGACACAGAACGCAACTATCTAGAATGTTATATGCGAAAAGCAGTGTCCCCCGAAGGCTTGCTGGAGGCTATGCTGTCCGATAAGGATATTTGGCACAAATGTGTTGACAACATCACGGGAATAATGAAAAGACTCCGAATGGACGAGCGAAACGCGAACCGCGCAGAATTATAACGCACGCTGAGTGAAGACGAAGAATAACGTCCAGTGCCTGCCCTGCGAAGTAATATCGGAATTGATAGTCCCGCAGGGGTGCCACAGGCCCAGCGTACGAAGGAGGTTGGGTTTAGTCCGTAGGTGCCTGGAGGCAAATCGGGCATGCGGGCAGCACGGGCTGCTCGTATCTATGAAGATTCCTCCTCCCTGGTCGTAACCGAAAAAAAAAAAAAAAAAAAAAAAAAAAAAAACATGCACACACACACACAGTCCTTTACACTTTTCGGAGTGCCGGTACTTGCCGCCAAACAGTGCCCTTTCGTTAACTTTCCCCTTAACTCGGTGCACCGTTTGGCGGTTCAACGGCGTTTAAACAAACTCCGTCTGATCACTTCTTTTCCGAAGACGAGACAATCAAGTTATCCAGCAGCCACCACGCCACTACGGAGGTAATTCATATTTTTTTTATATATATTCACAGATTCCGATTTGTAACGTTTTAAAGTGAATAAATTCAATTGCTAATATCAAAACACTTGTTCATTTCTTATTTTTCCATAAACTTTACACCGGAGCGTACATTCCGTCTACGCCGCGTGTAAATATTGGTCCTATCGGAGCCGTGAGAAAATACAGTCCACTACTACTACGGAGCTATCCAATCATCACCGTGTACACCACATTATTCCAAGAATTAATCTCAGCACTTGATATCCATATCGGAGCGAGAAGCTTTAAGCGAACGAGTCGCTAACACACAACATCACTTGCATCCGCACCGAACAGAGACAATGTTAAAACAAATCAGCACTGCAATCATTCCAGATATTATAAACACAAGGTACGTGGTTTGAATTTCAGTGCTACTCCGTTTTTTTCTTTAAAACAATCTTAATAAAATCTTCAAAATAAAAGTTTGTAAACGCAAATGCAGGTGTGAAGAAGAATACTCAGTGAAGACACTTTTTGAGGCACGCACATTAATATTGATGCATTTTCTTTTGTTCCAATAAATACGCGTATTCACACATAAAATTGTTCACTTTATAAAAATAAAATTTACGCGCGAAAATTAATTTTGTGTAGGACTCTTCCATACAATTTTCACAAATCACCGGTCTGCGCAATATATGCACACGCACATATATTATTGATCACTTCGCGCACTGTGTTGTTGTTTCATTGCTTATTCCATCAAGTGATCGACTTAAACGAATCTAATCACGTTCCACTTACATGGCATTTTAATTCGAGATCACAAGGTTTATTTGGCACATATTAATTGTTGCGTATAAGCGGTCAAATTTTTTTTTAAAATCATTTTATGTTGTAAGGGTTCATTTGCACATAACCTTGAATATCACCTTGCACACTGCTTCTTCTTCTTCAGACTTGCGGCGACACAATCACTTATTGCATTGTCAAAAAAAAAAAAAACTTTGAGTTTGAGAATTGCGAGATTAAAATAAACCTTTATACTGTTGCGTATATTCCGTATGCGCGGCCGTGTAAATATTGTTTGGATAAATATTGTAAAACGTTGCACTGTTGCGTATATTCCGTATACGCAGCCGTATACATATTGTAATTGTTATTGGTATATTCCATATACACGTCTATAAAATTTTACTTTATACACTTGAAAATCACCGCTCGTTGGGGTGGCGAGTTAGCTAGAGAAATTAATACATATTAACAAAAATACATATATATAATTGAATTAATAAATACTATTACTTTTATATGCACATTCTTGCATACATAAAACCAAGTTGTTATTTTTTAAAGAGGCGTTTGTGTTTTTTTCCTAGAGTGATTAGGCTAAGGCTACTAATTTTGTCAGAGATTTCAAAAGAGACTGTAATGGCAACAAATTACAAGTTGCAACCCTACCTAATAAGATAATTAATTTAGTACTAACCTTATAAAATACAACCCTACATCTAAGATCTATTACATTTAGTACTAGTTTGTAACTACAGCTAAGTTTAGGATCTAAGTGAAAAAATAAAGAACGCGTCACTCTTTTGCGCGCATTTAAACCGACTAGACAAGTTCATTTAAATTTTTATTTGCTCCAGCTTTTTCCGAGATACCGGCAACTGGCCGAGGTACCAGCAGTACGTTTTTTTAAATTTAAAAAGCGTCGACTTGCGTCAGCAACAACAACACTAGCGAGTGTCAGCGGAGCCCTGGCGCTCCACATGGCGACCGTGACAGCGAAGCCGGCAGGAGCCAGGCGATTGCGTGGCCCTCGAGCAAAATCCAAGGGCAGAGCCAATTAAACAAAAAAAATGTGAAAAAAATTAAAATTAGAAAATCAAAAAATATATATAAAAATTACAAAAAAAAAAACAATGAACTGAACTAAAACGTAAGAAAAAAAAAAACCTTTTGTAATGTAAGTTTAAAAACTTGGAACTTTCCTGCACAAAGTGCATAGTAGCTGTAGTTTAGGTGGTGGTTAAAAAAAAAAAAAAAAAAAAAAAAAAATTCGAAAATCACAAAAAAAAAAAAAAACCAATGAAATGAACTAAAATTTTTTTGATTTTTAATTATAAATTCAAAAAACCCAGAACTTAAATTTGATGCCTTTTTAAAGTGGACTCAACTAAAAACAAAAAAACAAAAAAAAAAAAAAAAAAATTTACTTTTTAATTTCAATCAATAACACAATTTCATAAATGAATTACTAAATTCAAAAATTAATTTGATCCACAATTACTAAAATGTAATACAAATTAAAGGTTTGAACATTAAATACAAAAAGGAAAAAAGAAAACCAAATTTTTATGAAAACCAAAAAGGAACAACGAAAACCACATTTTTAAATAAACAAAATCTAAAGGAAAAACGTAAAGCATATTTTTAAACAAAAAACCAAATCGAAAGGAAAATCGAAAACCAAATTTTGAACAACAAAAAAAAAAGTACGTACAGTTCTGCACTTGTTAGCAGCAGCAGAATTCCGCTAGCAGTGACCAACAGCAACAACAACAACAACACCAATAGAGGACAACGCAGAGGTCAAGAAGCAACGAGTAGCGGTTTTGCAGCTTTGGGTATGGCGCACAGTGTGCGGAAATTTAGTAACGACATATGTACATATTTTTCATTATATACTTTAATTTTTTTAATTTTGCGTACAACTGTACAATTTGCATTATATACCGTAACTTTTTAGTTTATCAACTACTGTACTTTTGATTATATACCTTTACATTATATACTACATACATACAGGTATTCTTACTGTTTTTTTTTGCACTTTTGCTTACTGTACTTTTCATCTAATCATACGTTTTTATTACTTACATAGCCAATCCAATACATGCTCAATTACCTATGTATATACATACATTTGTGTTACTGTTTTTTCATCGGAATTTCAGCTTTACATACAGAAGTGTGCAAACACTTACTAATATTTCTTCAAATATTACTTTTTGCAATAATTTAAAAATATTTTCTCAAAAAAAAACTTTTCGGTGGTGCCTTGCAGTGTTAGTCATGAGTCAGACTTTAAAACAAATTCTTTTTTTTCGAAAATACAAATAATTAATTTGCAACTTTAATACGATTTTTGATCTATGCATTGTCGTTCTATGCCTACGTTGAACTTTATTACATTTTTCAAATAAATATTTCACATTAAGTCGAAATTTCAAAATTATTTTTTTTCATAAATTCTGCCATACAGTGTTAGTTAAACTAAGAATTTGCAACACGATGCAATAGCACTTAGCAACAATTCAACGTTCAGATAAATAAATTGATTTTTATTAGATTTTTAAAGCTTCATCAAATGTCAGATACTGACACAGGTCATCCAGATTTTTCAATCAGTGAAGACCTATTAGGATTCGAATCATTAGCAAATATAAATTTAACCTTGAGTACTGACGATACAAAAATGGCAACTCCGGAACAGAAAAAATCTTTGTGCATCAATCATTAGGGAAAATTACAACGGTGATCCGCTAGCACTTGAATCATTTATAGATAAAATTAATTTAATTGAAGATCTCTCAGAAGAAAACCTACAAAGTACATTTATAGCATTTCTAAAATCAAAGCTTGAAGGCAAGGCACGCGAGGCAATTCCAACTGATATTAGTTCCATTGTTCAGATTAAAGACGCGTTACGTAGTAGAATAAAACCGGACAACTCAAAAGTTGTAGCTGGAAAAATTGCATCTTTGCACATAGTAAACAACAATTATACAGAATTTGCCAAACGTGTCGAAGAGCTATCTGATGCACTACGACGTTCTTTAATCACTGAAGGTATGACACAAGCTAAAGCCCAAGAAATGGCAGTTGAACAAACTATAAATGTATGCAGATTAAATACACGTTCTGACTTAGTTAAGTCAATTTTGGCATCAACAACCTTCAATGATTCAAAGGACGTAGTAGCAAAAATGATCGTAGAACAAAATAACCAAGCCAAAGAGAGACAAGTATTAGCGTTCCAATTAAACAATAACAGAGCAAATAATTTTCGAAGTAATTTTCAAAATTTTAATAGATACAACAATAATGGCAACAACTTTAGGTACAACAATAACGCAAACAACTTTAGGTACAACAATAACGCAAACAACTTTAGGTACAACAATAATGGCAACAACTATAGGAACAACGACAACGGCAATAATTACAGGTCAAACAACAATAGCAACAATACTAGGTACAATAACAACAGTACTAGGGGTAACGCAAACAATTTTAACAACAATACGCAAAACAGAAACAACAATACCAACGGAACTAACAATAATAGTGGAAATTATTCAAATGTGCGGACTTTAAACGCTCTGGCCCCTCAGGAGCGAACACTGGGGGAGCAAGAAACGGACATCTAACCGATCTATCTACAACAATAGGCATTTACTGTCTTAACTTAAATTATTCTGACTTTATCCAATTAAACTTTACCGGATCTAACAAATTACGTACGTTTTTAGTCGATACGCAAGCCGACATTTCTTTAATCAAAATTTCAAGTTTAAACAATCATTTTTCCATCAATACAGACGATGTTATCCGCATTACTGGTGTCACTTCTAATAGTGTTTCTACTTTAGGTAAAATAACCGCAAATTTAAATTTTTCGAACTTTTCTATAAGACATAATTTACATGTGGTGAATGACGATTTTAATATTTCTGCTGATGGCATACTGGGTAAAGACTTTTTAAAAACAAACAAGTGTGTAATTAGCTATGCAAACAACTGCATCTCCTTCTGGGTAGGCAACGAAAAAGTCGCGATTCCGATTCTTCACGGGACAGAAAGCGATAACTGTGTAATACCTCCCAGATGCGAAGTTTTTCGAATCTTTGATTTAGGCAAACAACCGGAGTCACTCTTCGTAGACTCACAAGAAATTGATAACGGTGTATTTACAGCTAGATGCAACCCAATCATCAAGATTATAAATACCACAGACCATGTAAAATACGTAAAGAACTGTAACATTCGGACAGATAAACTTTCTAATTATCATACTTATTCCATCAAAAAGACGACGAAAGACGATAACCGGACAAAAGAACTTAGTGAAATTTTAAAGAAACAAATTCAAGGCAATAACGCAAGCAAATTACTCGACTTATGTCTAGAATATGCAGATATATTCGCTCTGCCTGACGACAAAATGACATTAAATAACATTTACGAACAAAAATTAAGACTGACAGACACAAACCCCGTTTATATTAAAAATTACAGATTACCATATTCTCAGCGTGAGGAAATAAATAGCCAAGTGAATAAATTGCTAAACAATGACCTTATCGAACCTAGTTACTCAAATTATAACAGTCCTTTAATTATAGTTCCAAAAAAAAACAATGATGGGCGAAAAGCATATCGTATGTGCGTAGATTTTCGTGCAGTCAATAAAAAACTAATTGCAGACAAGTTCCCTTTGGCACGTGTTGATGGCATTTTAGATAACCTTGGTCGAGCAAAGTATTTTTCGACACTAGACCTTTTCTCTGGATTTCATCAAATCCCCTTGCATACAGATTCACGCGATATAAATTCTTTTAGCACCGAACGTGGATCATTTAGATGGAAAGTTTTGCATTTTGGTTTGAATATAGCACCGAATTCGTTTACACGAATGATGACAATCGCTTTTTCAGGTATTCCGGCTAATGTAGCATTTTTGTACGTCGACGATATCATCGTCATAGGCTGTAGTGAAGCACATCACATTAAAAACCTTTCAAAAGTTTTCGATACATGTCGATCTTTTAACCTAAAACTTAATCCAAATAAGTGCAATTTTCTGAGGCCAGAAGTAACATTTTTAGGCCACAAATGTTCGGCAACGGGTTTGTTGACAGACGATTCCAAAATTAACGCAATTAAAAAATATACAAAACCGACTGACAAAGACGCAGTACGACGATTCGTTGCATTTGCAAATTACTATCGAAGGTTTATACCTAACTTTGCGTCTCTAGCCGCAGCCTTGAATCGTTTAAACAGAAAAAAAGTAGAATTTATTTGGGACAGCGAGTGCGACAAAACAATTTCGTCCATACATTTACGGAACTAACTTCCTTGTTAAATCAGATCACAGACCATTAGTTTTTCTTTTCAATATGAAGGATCCATCTTCAAAACTTGCGAGAATTCGTCTCGAATTAGCCGAATATAATTTCATTATAGAGTACATTAAATGTAAATCAAACGTCAGTGCCGACGCACTTTCACGCATTTCCATTGACGAGATTAGGGAATCAACGAAACACGTTCTTGCAATTAAAACTAGAGCGATGACTAAGAAATGTAACGAAACAGAAATACAAAAGAGCGACATAGACGATTCAACGCAGACTTTTATCGTTTATGACAAATTTGCATTTAATTTTTCAAAAAAAATACCGCGTATTAGATCAACAATGAATCACGATAAAAATTTCAAATTTACAAATATGTGCACATATAAAACACAAAAAAATCGAGTTGCTTAATGTCAAGGTTGTTAACGAAATAACGAATTTAGATGACTTACTTTCGAGGCTCGAAAACGAAGCCGGCAATCGCAACATTAAACATTTTGAATGGCCAAAAAACGATACATTTTTCAAATATTTTTCTATAGCAGAATTAAAAAACAGCGGAAACAAAATTTTAAAGAATTTACAAATTATACTAACAGATCCAGTAGAGACTGTAGACAACGACGATCAGAAACAAAAACGAATGACAATTTACCACACTGACCCGCTTGCAGGAGGACATTGCGGAAACAAAAATCTTTATGCCAAAATACGTACAAAATACTATTGGAAAAACATGACTCGTGACATTGCTAAATTTGTAAAAAGTTGCGAAAAATGTTTAGTAAACAAAGTTAAGCCTAAAACTAAAGAAAATCTTGTTCTTACACCAACACCTTGCAAACCATTCGACATTGTAGTTATTGATACAATAGGACCCTTACCTGAGTCGAATAATGGTAATAAGTTCGCACTTACCATTATATGCGACTTAACTAAATATTTAGTAACAATTGCTATTCCAGACAAAAGTGCTAAAACAAATGCATCTGCCATTTTTGAGAGTTTCGTGTTAACATATGGTATTATGAATTCTATTAAATCCGATTTAGGTACAGAATTCAAAAACGATATTTTTCAAGAATTAACGAAAATTTTAAAAATCGAACATAATTTCTCAACCGCATACCATCATGAAACCGTTGGTACAATTGAACGGAACCATAGGGTATTTAACGAATATTTGCGTGCGTACTTAGAATAAACATATTCCGATTGGGACGTATATCTAAAATACTTTACATTTTTGCATAACACAACAACAAACACAGTTTTTGATTACAAATTTACTCCATTCGAATTAGTATTTGGTAGAAAAGTTATTTTGCCAAATGAATTACAAAAAGAAAAAATCGATCCAATATATAACGTTGAAAATTATGCAAAGGAAGTAAAATATAGAATGCAAAAATCACAGGTACTCGCAAAAGAACTTATTAACAAACATAAAACGCGAAATAAAAATCTATATGATAAAACCGCGCGTCCTTTATCAGTTAACATAAATGATTTGGTTTTAATTCAAAAAGAACCACGAGATAAACATGCAAACATATACAATGGTCCACACATAGTAACAAAAATTGACGGTGTAAACGTAACAATTTTTGATAACGGGAAAAAGAAAGAAAAGATAGTACACAAAAACCGTATACACAAAATAAGTTAAATAAAATTTGATAGATATAAAGTCTAATACTATACTTTATTAGTAATAATACCTGTACAAAACAAAAAGAAAAATCAAAACTTTTATAAGTCTTATATAAAAATTGGCTACAAAAACTTTAATTATATTAAAATTAAAATACAACGAAAATTAAAATTTGTATATCAAAAATATTCAAAATATAAATTTAAATTTATTTTACACTTACCCTAAGAATGGTAATGTAAAACTGAATAAACTTCATGCTTTTAATTTAAGCCTATATAATTGTAAAAGTATAGGTAAACATACAATATAAAAATCTACTTACACTTATATATTATTATGGCTATTAAAATTTGAATAATTAACTAATTTAAAAATAACTTTTAAAAAAAAAAAAAAAAAAAAAAAAAAACTTAAATAATAAGACTAAAATATTGTTAATATTAAGTGTTATTAAGTATACTTACATTTAAATTTATAAACAAATAATGAAAATTTTCTATCAATTATGTGCAGAAGGATATAGCAAGACTGATCACCTTGCTACATCCTTCTTTTTCAAAGGAGGGTGATGTAATGGCAACAAATTACAAGTTGCAACCCTACCTAATAAGATAATTAATTTAGTACTAACCTTATAAAATACAACCCTACATCTAAGACCTATTACATTTAGTACTAGTTTGTAACTACAGCTAAGTTTAGGATCTAAGTGAAAAAATAAAGAACGCGTCACTCTTTTGCGCGCATTTAAACCGACTAGACAAGTTCATTTAAATTTTTATTTGCTCCAGCTTTTTCCGAGATACCGGCAACTGGCCGAGGTACCAGCAGTACGTTTTTTTAAATTTAAAAAGCGTCGACTTGCGTCAGCAGCAACAACACTATCGAGTGTCAGCGGAGCCCTGGCGCTCCACATGGCGGCAGTAGCCGTAGCAGCAGCCGCAGCAGCAGCAACAACACTAGCGAGTGTCAGCGGAGCCCTGGCGCTCCACAAGACAATAAAAATGTTCTGGAAAACTTTTCAACTACGGTCATAGACACAGAAACTCGAATAATGGAAACCTTCATTCGGTTGGCAGACTCAGTAGCAGAATTCGAAACTGACTACACCAGCGCTGACGCAGCTGAACACACAAAACACTCTATTGCAATTGAGCAAGATGAACTTAAAGCTTTATGGGGAAAAACTAAAGTAGCTTATGATAAACTCGTTGGTTCAACACAGCTATCTTCAAAAGACCTCACGGCTATAAAGAAAAAATATAAAATGAGTTATTATAGTTTTGTTCGCTGCCAGACTACCATGGCCGACCTCTCCGAAAAATTGACCAAATCGGAGAAGGTCAATGAAGATAAACCTGCTCGCGAGCACAATATTAATTTGCCTCCATGCGATACAGACGTCTTTAGGGGAGATTATCTCTCATGGCCTTCTTTCCGAGATATGTTCACGGCCATATATATAATAAATAAACGTCTTACCCCGGTTGAAAAACTATTTCATCTAAACCAAAAAAGCCAAGGGGAAGCGAAAGAAATCGTGCAAAGGTGCCCATTAACAAACGAAGGTTTTTCAACAGCCTGGAAAAACCTCAGTGACAGATACGAAAACAAACGTATACTAGTCAACACCCAGCTAAAGCTTCTCTTTAGCTTAAAGTCAGTTGAGAGTGAATGTGGTAGCTCTATCAAAAAGTTGCAGCGCGATATAAATAATTGCATCTCATCACTTCAATGTCATCAAATTGACATCTCCAATTGGGACGCAATCATCACATATTTGTGCTCAACAAAACTGCCAGAATGCACACTGGCACTATGGGAACAATCCATTGAAAACAAAACCGAAATATCCAAATGGGAGGATATGGATCGATTCCTGTCAAATCGGTTTCAGACTTTGGAAACAGTGTCAGGCTTGAGAGCCAGTAAAATTTCACAGGCACCTAAAGCACAAAGCCTGCGGCAAAATACTGACAATCCTCCAAAAAGATTTGGCGCTTATCCAACGAACGTGAAGCAACATTCCTGTAAAATTTGCCAAAGCAATGACCACAAATTACGAAATTGTCAAAGATTCCGACAACTAACCACGACTCAAAAAATAGAGTATGTCAAGAGCAATAATGGGTGCTTGAATTGCTTATCATTTGGACATACGGTGTCAAGATGCACAAGCTCCTTCAATTGCAGCACGTGTCACTCGCGACATCACACACTGCTCCATGTGCAAGCATTCCAGCCAAAAGCACAAGCTCAGAGGGGAACTCCGAACCCCCCAGAATAAAATAACTTCCACTTCAAGGCAAGCACAGTGGAGACGAGAATCTGCGAATAATAATGACAAAGCTGTGAAAAACGTTAACTCTTGCTACGCAAACACAAATGTGGGAGTGCTACTAGGTACGGCACGTGTCAACATATTTTATAATGGCACAAATTTTTGTGCTAGGGCACTCATTGATTCGGGTTCTGAGTGTTCATTCATTACCGAAAAGCTCAAGCGCCGAATCAACATACCATCACAGCGGTTCTGTGCTCAAGTGTCGGGAATCAACAATACCAAGTCTGCGCAAGTTAAAGAGGCATGTGCAATAGAACTGCGGTCCTCCACAAACCCACTAGTCAAAATCGAAACAGTGGCCCTTGTTCTACCACATCTAACTGGGAATCTGCCAACTTGCCAAGTAAGTGCAATGACGAGGCAGGCATTCCCAGACTTGGTATTGGCGGATAACAGGTTCTTCGTCAACGAACCAGTTGATCTTATCCTTGGCGGAGACGTTTATCCCCAAATTATTCTAAATGGCTTAAGAAAAAATGTGCTTAATACACTCATTGCCCAAGAAACTGTGTTTGGTTGGATAATTACCGGCAATGCAGAAACTTCGAGTGCTTAGACCAATATCGTCTCATTTTTCAACGAAGTTTCAGTGGATAAGCAGTTAGCGGCTTTCTGGGAATTAGAGGAGATTCCTAAAAAGCGGAAGGCAAGCGAAGAAGACGCTTATTGTGAAAAGCTCTTCAAAACAACAACTCAACGAGATTCTGACGGAAAATACGTTGTATCCCTACCGTTTCGACAAGACTTTCCGAATCATGTCTCCCTCGGGCCTTCCTTGAAAAGTGCATGCTCTCAGTTCTACCGGAATGAGACACGACTAGCAAAGAAACCTGTACTACAGACGGAATACAACAGGGTTGTTAAGGAATACGAGACACTTGGACACATGACGAAAATTACTAACAACGTTGCAGCGGATTCCACCGATTGTTACTTCCTACCACACCATGCAGTCCTGAAAGAAGAGAGTGTCTCAACAAAGGTCCGAGTGGTGTTCAATGCCTCGTGTCCTACCGCAAACGGCGTGAGTCTGAATGATGTCCTCCTTCCAGGTCCAGTTTTACAAGCCGACCTAACAATACTGATCCTGCGTTGGAGGTTGTTTAAGTACGTTTTCAATAGTGATATCGCGAAAATGTATCGGCAAATTCTGATAAACGAAAACCAAGTAAAGTATCAACGCATAGTTTTCAGAAACAATCCTCAAGATCCAATCAGTTTATACGAATTAAAAACCGTGACCATTGGTATCAACTGCGCCCCATTCCTGGCGATAAGGACTTTACATCAATTGGCCGACGAAGGAACGAAGGAACATTTGCTGTCCGGAGACTTATTGGAGTTTGAGGATACCAGCACGGTGAAGGCACTTGGCATCAGATGGAATGCTCATGCCGACCATTTCTATTTCAACGCTAAACCGATTGAGGACCAGAATAAAATCACAAAGAGAGCAATACTTTCTGCTATCGCCAAACTTTTTGATCCTCTAGGTTGGCTCGCACCCATAATCATCATTGCAAAAATTATCATGCAAGATATATGGTTGGAAAAAACAGGCTGGGATGAAGAAATATCGTCAACCACTTTGGATCGATGGCTAGCATTTATGCGTGATTATACAGAAATCAACAGCATCCGCATACCAAGATGGGTCCAATTCGCACCAACGGAAGAGGCCGAGATACATGGGTTTAGCGATGCGTCATAAAAAGCATATGGAGCAATTATCTACTTACGGGTTAAGACCGCCAACAAAGTGTTCGTCAACTTACTCATGGCAAAGACAAGAGTAGCCCCAGTAAAAACAATATCCTTGCCTAGATTAGAACTGTGTGGCGCAGTCCTTTTAGCGGACATTGTCGAAGCGGTCACCGATAATCTCAACCTCAGTCATTTAAAGATCAATCTTTGGACTGACTCAACAATTGTGCTAGCCTGGATTCGGAAACCACCTTGTTCGTGGTCAACTTTTGTGGCACATCGAATAACAAAGATAATAGAAAAGGTTGGAAACAAAACCTGGCGACATGTGGATTCTGCATCGAATCCTGCAGATTTAGCAAGCAGAGGATTATTAGCAAGCGAACTGATCGACAATGCCTTGTGGTGGCAGGGACCTTCTTGGCTGCAAGAAGACAATTCAAAATGGCCAGCACAAGAAGAGCATTATAAAACAGTCATTGAGGAAAAAAGGATACAAGTTCACGCTGCTGCCACATATATAAACAACATTAACATTTTTCTCGAGCGATTTTCAGATTTACCTAAGGCTTTGCGAGTTATCTCATACATTCTGAGATTCTTTCAAAGAACATACTCAAAAACAAAATCTTCTGTTCAAGCAGAGTCTTGCCTCATTTCATCTGATGAAATTAAAGCAACGACTCAACGCTTAATAAGCCTTTCTCAAAAGCAATATTACTTAGAGGAATATAAGAGTCTTAAATCTGATAAGTCGATTGGAGCGAAAAGTGAAATTCTGCCTCTCAACCCTTTCATCGATTCAGCTGATATTATAAGGATCGGAGGCCGTCTAGGTGCTTCGTTAGACCTGGCGTATAGTGAACGACATTCAATCATATTACCGTATGATTGCAGGTTGTCCCGACTCATTGTTCAGTTCATCCATCGAATTTCCCTTCATGGAGAAAATCAGCTCATGCTACGCATAATCCGAACACAGTATTGGATCCCACGGGTAAAGAATATGATCCGATCTGTCATTCATAATTGTAAGGTATGCACCATTCATAAAATACGCACTCAAACGCAAATTATGGGCATCTTACCCCAAGAACGCACCACCTTCTCCCGGGCCTTTACAAATAGCGGTGTAGACTTCGCAGGACCCTTTGATACTAAGAGCTATCGCGGGAGAGGATGCCGAACTTCAAAAGGGTATGTCTGCTTATTTGTATGTTTCACCACCAAAGCCATACACCTCGAAGCTACCACCGACCTCAGTACTGCGTCTTTTTTGGCTGCATTTGCCCGTTTTACCGCGAGACGAGGTTGTCCGCAAAACGTTTATTCCGACAATGGCACTAACCTTGTCGGAGCTTCGCGATCTTTACGATCCGAAGCCAAAGCCTTTATGGCTGAAGAACGCAGTAGCACCCTATCGAAGTATTCGCACCAATTGATTTCCTGGCATTTCATACCGGCGGCAGCCCCACACATGGGAGGATTGTGGGAGGCCGGGGTAAAAAGTTTTAAAAGCCATTTCAAGAAAATCGCCTCGAATACAAATTATACGTTAGAAGAGTTTATGACTCTCTTATGCCGAGTTGAATCGTGCCTCAACTCACGCCCAACGAGTCCTGCTTCGAATAACCCATCAGACCTGGAGTCGCTTACCCCAGGCCACTTTTTAGTGGGGGGACATTTATTGGCTCCACCTGAGCCTGACACCCACGAAAACCCTGCCTCTGTCATACATCGATGGGAAAAGCTCAAGGCCCTCCATCAACTATTTTCTAGAAGATGGAAGTCAGAATACCTGAATGAGATGCAAAAGCGCATCAAATGGAAGCATCCACAAAGTAATCTGCAATCAGGAGATCTTGTAGTGATTAAGGAAGAGAACCTACCACCTAATGAATGGAGACTGGGACGTGTCACGAAAGTGTACCCAGGTTCCGATAAACAGGTCAGAGTGGCGGATGTTGTGACAGAAAAGGGGGAGATTTCAAGACCCATCGCAAAATTGGTCCTGCTACCACACGGCAGTGAAACCACAGAAAAATCAACGTCTACTAAATCTGCCTAAACCCTCATTTCTCTTTCCAACCAACCACCAGCAAACCCAACGATAACTATAAAAAAGGGCTTGAATCGATATTAAAAAAAAAAAAAAAAAAAATTTTTTTTTTGCTTTGATGGTTCTGCGCCCGGTCAACCTCGGGTCGATCTGGTGACATAAAACCGACCATCGTCAGATCCTTCACCCAATTTATTCGCATAAACCCTAACCATAGGGCAAAGCCCGAAGCGATCCCAGAATGAACATATACCCATATAATCCCTTCTATCTAAAAGGTAACCATAAACCAAACTCACCCCAAATTCCAAGTTGCGACTTACGCCTTTCCATCACGCTCCGCCACTGGTAAAGGGTGATCCAAGGCGTCCATCTTTTCCAGGGACCTTGAGAACGGCAGATACCATATCGTACCAATACCGAGTTAACATCCACCCCATCTGAAAATGTAAAAGATTTAGATCTCCGCAATAAATTTCATAATGTTGTTCCAATATATCACCCCCCGTACTTAGACGCAAGACTATTAAAACAAATAACAAGTAATTATTCCGTCTGTCGGTAGAACATCTAAGTAAAGCAGCATATTTCACCTTAATGGCGCACAGATAGTTTTATACCATGTTGCACAACCCGTGGGGTTTGTGGTCCCGTGTGCTTTATACGCTATATATCATGGGCGGATTCATTAAGTCATTAAGAGTTCACCTTCGGATTATAATTGTGATCCAAAAATACCAATAGCAGACCGCAGCATTTATAGAAGAAACCGATAATCCGCACTAGCCGGGAGACACCAGTCGGTTGCGATTACTCGCTCCTAGGTAAAGGAGCTAATGAACTATTATTCGTAGGGGTCACAATAAATATGTATGAATGTACATAGGTATGTATATTTCTGAATGAAGTTGCTTATTGCTTACCCAAACAGTAGGCCAAACTCCTTTTGTGCACTGGTGACGTTCCTGGTAATGGTAGTAGTTTGCGGGCAAGCGTCCAAGCATCGTCGCCCGCGTTCAGATCCGCACACAGATCGACCGTATGCCACACTCCACACGACAAGAGACAATATTGCTCGTAGCGGGCCGCCGTTGTGATATTTTAAAATTTCAACAATGCTTTCGCAATGTTTCTGGCAGTTCCTCTTCCACCACAAAATTTCGTTCTTAGTACGGGCGCATTGCGCACAGTGATTGCACAATTTGTTATGTTTGTGCCAGAAATGCTGCTGTGTGTGTTTCCCCAAAAGCTGCACCCAATTTGCAATATCCACATAATACAAAGATGGATGACCATTAGATGCGTAGCAATGACTTGAGGCCTAATTCGTGTAGGTCCCGATCCTCCTCGGCTACGTCCTAAAATGTGGCAAAAACGATCAATTAAACATGTATGCAGAACAGTGTATCATGTACAAGGTGTAGCAGCGGCAGCGGCGGTAATTGGTTCATTGTTGGCGTTGTGGCCCTTTATGCAGCTGCGGGCGCTGCACCGCTGGCCGGCTTCCGAAATGTGGGTGGTGTATCCTGTCGTATTTTAGAATGGTATGTTGTTAGATTTGAATATCCGCTGACACAACAAGCGATATTCAGGTAACTAGGCTTTTTATCAGGGCTTGTATCAATAAATTTTATAATTTTATTCGAATTCGGTTTCGCAGAACTAAGTAAAGCATTTGTTGGGTTCGCATTTCCTAGGGGCTGCTTTAATATCATCTTCGGCTCAAGTCCTACACAATTCTTATTTAATTCAGGAAAGTTCTGAACAGAACAACGTTCTCTTATATTTGTCGTAAATTCTCTGGTGATGTCTTTAATAGAAATTGGTGTTGGAAAATTCAGGCTCCCACTTGTATCTGATACGTCTGTGGAATCAGCATCAACATCAAGTGAGCAGCTTCCAATTGAGTCCACACTCCGGTCCATTTCAATTTCATAGTACTTTGTATTTGCGAAAGAAAATATCATGTCAGCTGTAACTGTTAAAATCGAAAATTTGACCCAGTCAATATTTTGTGCTAACTCCTTAGACCATTATCGAAGCTATAAACGAAGTAATATGTCTGAATTGAAGTATGTCATATAGTATGTATATACATATATTGTTATTAGGCTTAACTCTTTGTATCTTTACTTTTAAACAAATTATTTTTTTGTTTTAAAGCTACTCTTAGCAGCAGATGGTAAATAAGATTTCCGTACGTTGCGATCAATCAACTGCTTCTTTATAACATACGACTCCTTTAAGATATTAAACTGTGGATTTCAAACACTTTATAAAAAAAAAAGGCGCAGATCAAAACCAAACTAATGGAATACATACCTCGATGACCTTCGTCAAATGAGTGAAGACGCTGCAGCTGAAAATAACCGCGTATAAATTTCACCAAAGTTAGTATGTCCAGTTGATTTGGCATGTTGTTGGGCTTGTACTTGGCCGACTAACATGACGTCACACTGTAGACATTTTAGCGAGAATTTATCGACATTCGTAAATTGTCTGGATGATTTGGCTTCATTAGCCAACTGTTCCGCTTGACGATATACATCTAGCTCCTCAATTGGGAAAATAGTAGCTGGTGCACCGCCGCCTGCCATTTCCATATATAATGGATCATAGTGTTTGTCATCAAATAGCAGGAAGACACGTAGACCATAGTTTTTGTCTTCGCCGAAACGGGTTATAATCGCATTTTGTATATCCACAACATCAATCTCGACGCCGTAGTAACTAGAAAGTATTGAAACTTCAATGGCACCACCCCATGAATCTGGTTTCTGAATCCAGGCGCAATATTCAGCATTTGATTTCCCCAAAACAGCATCGTTGTATTCTTGAGAGTCTGCGGCCACCTATTGAGCTACATATAATGTCACGCATCATTTCACTACCTTCAATGCGTGGCGAAATTGGTTTGAGGCGTTACCTTCGCGTACGGTGCAACGATGCGCAGCAACAGCATGAAATACTTCAATGGCGCTCCTTCATGGTTGGTTGCTGGTTGCCTGTTTCTGGAAAGTCACCATATTCCGGAAGCTTAGCGGATCGGTCGGCCACACGGTGTATTTGGCTCTATCCGAGCCCGACAATGATTCTGATGCGGGTGCTGCTTCTACCACCGCAGTCGGGGCCATTGTCGGGCACGTCAAACTTGCACGTACACCTGTTTTGCCCTTTTTCGAAGCTGGGACCGCGCTGGTTTTGCGTGTGTGCACGAAGTACACATATTCTGCGCTGGCAATTGATCGGCAAACAAAATGTGGCATTTTCCTGAAATAGGGAAGGAATTAGTAAACTATATACTAAATAATCTAAATTACTACATACTTTACCGTTACTTACTGTAACTTACCATTTATTCCGCAAGAAAAATCCATTTTGTCACGACCTCGTGCTGCTGCAAATGTTCTGAATGACAGCTGAGTCAATTCAAGAAAATGGCGGGGTATGGTGTGGTGTGTAAGCACATACAGTGTTGCCACGTGCGACAATTCAAAGTAGTAAAAAACTTGGAAATTTTATTCAACCTTTTGAATGTTCCACCTTTTTCTTTTTTTTTCAAAATCAAAACAGAACGATTCCTCAATTCTAGATAATTATTTAGGTGAGCGTGAAACCAATCGTGGCGCGCCACCTGCAGTGGATTAATTTTAATTTATTCAATTCAACCGTCTCGACTTAGCCAAGGACACAAACCAAATCGGCTAAGGTCGTAAATTTTTCAGGTTGCAGGCTATGGTGACAGACAAAGTCACTACTTATATTGGACAGCTAGTAACTAGGGATGTTCAAGTAAATATTCGAAAATCAAAAAAAATGAATGAATGAATTTCTCAATTATTTTGAACTCAATTTAATTTCATTCAACTCAATTCACTTACCATGAAAAACAAGGAATGAATGAACTTTCATTTATTCATTTAATGCAATTCAAGTTTTTCACTTCACTTAATACTACAAGTAACAACAATTCGTTAACCAGAACCACAACTTTAGCTGCCCACGGTAGGCACAAAGGGCCGGACCTCCACACTACGTAGGCCAAAGCCATCTGCAGTTACACGCAGGGTCATGCGTGGGGGCGGCGGGACGGGGTTCGAGGCACCCAACCCAATCCTGGGTTGAGTCGGGGCATCACGCCATTGGCAAACCACCACCCGACGTGTTTCAAGGCCCCGGGTATGCACAACCACGCGCATGGTTACGACTTTCTTCACCGGGGTCAAATCTCCCAATTGATTCCTGAGAAAAAAAAATATATATAATAAAGAAAATAATAATAAGCGCATAAAATAAAAATAACCATGGAATACGTAAATTGCTACTTATAAATTTGGATTATCCATAACTTTGTTCAACCGCGTGCTGTATGTTATGCTGTAGGTTATGCGCCAAATGACCGCTAACCAGTCAGGACACCGGTCAAGTGTGGGTGGTGAAAACCACTCACACAGCGTTGCCATACCTTATCTGTATTTCCGATACAAGATAACTAAATAAATGTTGACAAACCGATTTTACGCGTAGTACCTCAAGAATGAGCACCCTCAGCACACCCATTAGCACAAATTTTTACGCCTTCCATAGCTCGCCGGTAACTGGCAGCATACCAGAAATCTGGCATGAACCTTTGTTCGACCCTCTGGCAACTGCCTTAAAAGGGACAATAAGCAAAATGCAACTCTGAACATACTCACCTCAGACTCAAATAAAACCTTATAAGTAGCCTACACTGACGAGTTTTCGCATTATAGTACTTAGCTCTCTATCAGTTTTTTAGCATTCCATTGCAACTTCTTAACCAATTGCAAGGGAATAGTTAGGAGCGTATCAGCCACTAATCGCCACCCAATAACGACAAGAAAGTGGGAGATAGATAACAATAATGTACCTTTTCTAGAAATATGGGCCGTTTCACAGTAACGCGAACCAAGCAGGAGGACCGTGGCCAGCGATTCGAGATCGCATGTCGACTCTGCGACAAGAACCACGGATTACGGTTCTGCCCGATATATCGCAAGAAATCAGCGGAAGAGAGACTCCGAGTGGTCATCCTTCACCGGTACTGCACCAACTGCCTATCCCCGTTCCATCACCGGGAAATATGCGGCAGCCAGGGGCGGTGCTTCAGGTGCCACGACAAGCATCACACAACTCTGCATCTCGACGAGGAAGATGCTCGCCGATCGCCAAGAAATGGACGAGGTATTGTCACTCGACCTCACTGGGCAGACGTTGTCCTGGGCGTAGCAAGTTGAGGAGGCGGAGAGGCTGGAAAAGGAAGAAGTCGAAGAATCTGCGCAGCCGACAACTACGGAAATATACAGACTAAGGAGATTGCGTCCGAAACTGCAACACGAAAAGCACGCAGACGGCTCGGAAACCCGTCCTTTCCGACCGTCAAAGCAGCGCGGCTCTGGATCACGTCCATTCAGACCGCCTGGTCAGCGGCGTGTTCGCCACACTGAGGACAGCTCGGAAACTCGTCCTTTCCGACTGTCAACACGCGAAAACCACCAACGTATGGGTGGCTCGGGAACACGACCTTTCCGACCACTCCCTCGCACAACGCGCCGCGATGCAATCGTCCCTCGTGAGGCTATACTGAGGCGACTCGGCCAACCCGCCAGCTTGCGAACCGGGCTACTCACCAGTTCTAACATTCCCCCCCCTAACGAGGGTCTTTGAAGCCGTGGCACCAACTGTGATGGCCAAAATAGAAGCAGGGGGGCGCCTCCGTCGGCCACGATAATAGACGATGAGCTGGCGCGAACCCTCCGACTCGAGCGCGCCACAACAGAGCGCGGAGCGACGTGCGCACTGATTCTCAGGAGAAGACATGGCGTGGCGGAAAGAATTACGACGCAGGCGACCGTTGCCGAATATTATAGCCGCATCGTTCCGCGAGAAACACTGGACCCAAAGGTGGCGATCCCATTCAGGCTAATGCGGCTTGCGGACCCACAGTTCTACCAGTCCACATCCGTGAGACTAACCCTGGGGTGCGATGTGGTCCCCCAGATTATGCTGAGCGACCCCCCTCTTACGACAGTCGGCGGTCTCCTCACACAGGCCACAATATTTGGTCTGATGGTCTCCGGTGCTCACCAACGTTAATCATTTTCGTACCAAAACCGTTGTAGAGACCTATATAACTCCAATAAATTTTTCAGCAAACGAACAATCATGATAAATTAAAATATGCGTAAATTAAAAATTAAAAAAAAAAAAAAAAAAAATTTATCGGAGGTACATATTATTATTATTATTAACATATTATACACTTCATGTATATTTACTTATTTGTAAACTATTTAAAAGCACTGAAATTCATCCATAACCACGTCCATATCGTAGTATTTAAGTTTATTTTTTCATATAAATATATTCCCGCACGTGAGCGTGGTGTCGCGCACTTCTCTGTAATTTTGCTGACAGCAAGGGGGCCGGTATGTTTAGGCTTCCGGCCTAAACCTCATCGCCACCATCCTTCGACCGACAAATCGTACGCGCAACCCTAGTAAGCGGTTTGCGTGTACACGCTCACACACACACACACACTTTCACCCACATGCACACACACACACAGTCCTATACACTTTTCGGAGTGCCGGTACTTGCCGCCAAACAGTGCCCTTTCGTTAACTTTCCCCTTAACTCGGTGCACCGTTTGGCGGTTCAACGGCGTTTAAACAAACTCCGTCTGATCACTTCTTTTCCGAAGACGAGACAATCAAGTTATCCAGCAGCCACCACGCCACTACGGAGGTAATTCATATTTTTTTTATATATATTCACAGATTCCGATTTGTAACGTTTTAAAGTGAATAAATTCAATTGCTAATATCAAAACACTTGTTCATTTCTTATTTTTCCATAAACTTTACACCGGAGCGTACATTCCGTCTACGCCGCGTGTAAATATTGGTCCCCCCATCAATAGATAGATATGTTTTCTTCCAAACTGTACAAAAAAATACCAACAATTTGGACTTAATTTTTTGTGATTTTTTGCCACACTCGCAAAACTGTGCGTCGTGAAGTGCAGTCGTCTAAGTGTTCAAAGCATTAGCCAATATACTTTCTACAGAAGTAGGTACAGCTGATTGAAGAGAGTTACGCCGGTTTGATTAAAATGCAACGCCGGTATTAAGATGAGGGGTATAAGTAAATTTTTTTAATTATTAATATTATACAGTATCTACAAATATTTAAAAAATATTTTAAATAATAATATGTTTATTATAATATTTATATTAATTAATTTCAAGAATTTTTTTTTTAACCACGGTAAATTGTAAATATAATCGGCGCAACTATCTCTTTTTATTCGAGTGTTCAGCTGTCTCTTGGCAGTTTATGTTTTCAACCGTTTTTAAGACTTAACTGTTTAGCCCAACTGTTGCAACTTTTGAGCTCACTATTTACGTTTTTTTAGTGTTTTTTTAATGGGGACAAATCCCCATTTATGCGGATTTGAATTTATTTTTATTTTTTATATGAGTTAGATAATAGAGGGCTGCATGCGCACAATCATTTATTCTGTTAGTCGAATGACACGAATGTGAATGCGAAGCTCATTCGACTCATACACTCATACGATCATAAATTTGTGTACTTACAGAGAAAAAAGTGACCAATATGGGTACTCTCTGCTTATGATTTAAGGGATGTATAAATTTTTCTCTTCGCTACGCTCATTTATAGTCATCGATCATTCATGCATTCACGGCCTGTCAGAAAATTGTACGAATGTGGCGGACGTTGTGCAGGGAGACACCACCAAAGGTACATACATACATACATATGTAAGGCGCAGCTACCGATGCGTGTTATTATGTAGCATATACATATGTACGTATGCGTTGTTTTGCTTATGCTTAATACTTTGTTATTAAAGCTGATGGATAACTGAAAAGAAAATTTGTTTAACTGATGTTATTTATACAATATTATTATTATTTAATACCTAAATAATATTGATGTGAATAAAATATTAGTGGACATTTGACTTCATTAAATTGTCAAAATAATCCTCAAAGAAACTTTGAAATTTGAATATTTTCGGAGTTTTTTTTTGGTATTATTACTTTTCCACAATTCAATGTACATACATAGGTATATGCAATATTAGTAAAATGCTTTATTTTTTAGATATAGTAAGTAGAAAGCTCGCAAAATTAATGCGTTTTAATGGTTTTTTTTTTTTAAATAAATTTGGAAAGTCTTATGTATGAATATGTTTTATAATACCATTGAAACTCTAGTGCACTTCCATTTTCAGAAATCAGAACCAGAAACTTTATAATTTTTTTTCAAAGGTAAACAGCATAACAGGAATAGAATATATGTATGCATGTATGTAATTACATACATACATATGTGTTCACAAGCGCAGGCGCACACTGTATGCATACGTACAATACAAATGTATGTATTTTTTTTTTTACGAGGAGTAAGCATCGAAAGCCTAACCGTCACCGGTTTGTCAGTGTGGGACTTAAACCCGAACTAAACCTCCTACTGTCTGAGTACCATTCCCCCGGTACTACCGTCAAGTATTACGTCGGGAGATGGTTTGAACTTACGCTCTACGTTCATGAAAGTGCGGATAACGTTTGTAGTAAGTTGCGTCAACTTGAACTACCCTCTGTACTGTTGCTTGTTGCATCTTCGGTGGTCGGTTATTCTGTTGACTTCATCTTTTCTGGTATTTCATAGTTTCTGCTTGTTTAACTGCTTTGCAGCGGTCGGAACGGACTGGGTTCCGAGACGCCTACTCACTTAGTTCGGCTTTTCCTGCTTTGTATGAACCTTACTGAAAAACATTAATTTGTAGCCAGAAGTTTAACTGCATATATATATGCTCAAATATCTGGAAAGTAGTTAATTGTGCACTTACCTTTCTTGATAGCCGGAAAGGACGAGATTCCGGGCTACCCGGCCAATTCAATCCGCCTTGGTCTGTACGTTGAGATCCGTATTTAGAGCCACAGTGCTTAGATGCTACTGTCACCGGACCTTTTTGATGCAATCAGTTGGAACGGACTAGATTCCGAGCCGCCAATTCGATCTTGAATCTATAAAAGTAAGATTTAAAACATCCATGCCCCGTAAGCATTTGGGTTAACTTGTAGTTTACTTCTCCATGTTTTCTGCTTAACCATATTTCTACTAAAGGTATGAGACGGTGTGTCCTGCGACCTTTGTCTGTCTGGTCCCAACGGCATTGCCACTGTTGCCAGCAGATCTTGATTTCATCTTCGCGATTCACTTTATCTACGGATCTTGCCAATGTCTGCATCTTCAGAATATCAATGGGACATAGGCCAGCAACAACAAACGCAGCCTCTTCGGATGTAGTGCGAAACGCGCAGTATATCATATCATATGGGGATCTACAGTTACGCGCTACGTGTCCAAACTCTAATCATTTAAGGCATTGCGTCGGCTGTGTTTTTTGTCGGAATCGGCAAACCACCCATCCTACACGAATTTTCCCTGCTGCTATTACTTTATTTGCAGATGCAGCTGGGAGGAGTAGCGTCGCTATCTTTGTACCACTGTATGCCTTTCGCATAGATTTCACTGAGTCTTCTTTTAACTTGATCCCCTCGAACTCTTTTTCAAAAGCGGCGCAAATCTCTTCTTTCGTTGATACTTCATCCAGATGTTTAACCTCTATCGCAATTTGTGAGGTGAGAGTCTGGACAGAGACGTTTTCGCCAAGCGCTTCTTCGACAGCTCGTTGTACCTCGGAAGTGTGTTACCATCTCTGCTACATGTTTCAGCTTTGGCTTATTCCTGACAGCCCGCAAAATGTCTGCGTATGACCTTGCCCCACGATCCTTTATTATCAAAGCATCTGGCCGTGGGAGCTTAGGTTTTGTCTTCTTCCTCCTTTCGACGGTTTGCCAATCTGCCCTCTCCTCTCCTTCCATATTTTTGCTGGGTTGAACGCTTGGATGTGATGACGCATCTGTGACTCCCCTTTGAGATCGCCGAATGGAGTAATTTACCGCGGTTGCTTGGCTGCTGGTATTGGTTTTTTCCTTCGGAGTTGGGGGTTTCGCATACAAAGCACAGAGTTCGCCTATAACATCGCGCATGGGCTGATGGATGGACCTTCTTTTTCCATCCTCCAGCATGTCAACAAGCTCGCAGATAATCATTTTTGGGCACCTGACAAAGCTGGTCCCGATTATTTTGGGTCCCGAAACTTCCTTGTTATTTCGTCCTGCGCGGGGCGACCGGGGGACACTCATTTTAATTTTAAACAAGCTTCTTTTATTTAATAATTTTTCCTATTATTTCTTTTCCTTAGTTGTTAGTTTATTATCTTTAAAAATTTGTTGTTTATTTTAATTCTAATTCTAATTTAATTTGATTCCCTTTTTTGTTTTTTTTTTAAGTAATTATATAGTTTGTTTTAATTTGCTCTAAGTTAGTTAATTTTACTCAATTAATTAATTTATTTATTAACTGATTATCAATTACTATTTATCGATTTCCTATTAAATTACTTACTATTTATTTAATTTAATTTTTATTTATTGTAGCTCGTTATATTTATTATTTATTAATTGTTTTGTTATTTATTTACTAATTATTATTATTTTTAACGATTATAATTAGATATTTATTTATATATTTATAAACGTATTCAACTACTTTTACTTCTAATTAAGTTCGCTGCTGCGCACTCTGCGACGATCCCAGCGCCACCTAGCCTACCGTGTTTTAAGAATAACGCCGATAGGGGGTGTGTGTCTCCGCTATTTAAGCTCGGCTTTTTCAGGCACAGCATGTTTCAATAAAGCTTAGCTTATTGGACCACATTGCTGAACCAAAAATTTCAGAGATTTCTGAGACCGTATGGTGCCGTCGATCTCCAGGAGTTCACCACATGCCTTGATACGCTGTCCGTACGAAAGAAGCAGAAGAAAATATTTGTTTTTGGTATTTCTTAATAGATATGTTTTCTTCCAAACTGTACAAAAAAATACCAACAATTTGGACTTAATTTTTTGTGATTTTTTGCCACACTCGCAAAACTGTGCGTCGTGAAGTGCAGTCGTCTAAGTGTTCAAAGCATTAGCCAATATACTTTCTACAGAAGTAGGTACAGCTGATTGAAGACAGTTACGCCGTTTTGATTAAAATGCAACGCCGGAGGGGTATAAGTAAATTTTTTTAATTATTAATATTATACAGTATCTACAAATATTTAAAAAATATTTTAAATAATAATATGTTTATTATAATATTTATATTAATTAATTTCAAGAATTTTTTTTTTAACCACGGTAAATTGTAAATATAATCGGCGCAACTATCTCTTTTTATTCGAGTGTTCAGCTGTCTCTTGGCAGTTTATGTTTTCAACCGTTTTTAAGACTTAACTGTTTAGCCCAACTGTTGCAACTTTTGAGCTCACTATTTACGTTTTTTTAGCGTTTTTTTAATGGGGACAAATCCCCATTTATGCGGATTTGAATTTATTTTTCTTTTTTATATGTAGTTAGATAATAGAGGGCTGCATGCGCACAATCATTTATTCTGTTAGTCGAATGACACGAATGTGAATGCGAAGCTCATTCGACTCATATACTCATACGATCATAAATTTGTGTACTTACAGAGAAAAAAGTGACCAATATGGGTACTCTCTGCTTATGATTTAAGGGATGTATAATTTTTTCTCTTCGCTACGCTCATTTATAGTCATCGATCATTCATGCATTCACGGCCTGTCAGAAAATTGCACGATGGCGGACGTTGTGCAGGGAGACACCACCAAAGGTACATACATACATACATATGTAAGGCGCAGCTACCGATGCGTGTTATTGTGTAGCATATACGTATGCGTTGTTTTCGCTTATGCTTAATACTTTGTTATTAAAGCTGATGGATAACTGAAAAGAAAATTCGTTTAACTGATGTTATTTATACAATATAATTATTATTTAATACCTAAATAATATTGATGTGAATAAAATATTAGTGGACATTTGACTTCATTAAATGGTCAAAATAATCCTCAAAGAAAATTTTAAATTTGAATATTTTCGGAGTTTTTTTTTTGGTATTATTACTTTTCCACAATTCAATGTACATAGGTATATGCAATATTAGTTAAATGCTTTATTTTTTAGATATATGTAGTATGTAGAAAGCTCGCAAAATTAATTCGTTTTAATGGTTTTTTTTTTGGAATAAATTTGGAAAGTCTTATGTATGAATATGTTTTATAATACCATTGAAACTCTAGTGCACTTCCATTTTCAGAAATCAGAACCAGAAACTTTATAATTTTTTTTTTTCAAAGGTATACAGCATAACAGGAATAGAATATATGTATGCATGTATGTAATTACATACATACATATGTGTTCACAAGCGCAGGCGCACACTCTATGCATACGTACAATACAAATGTATGTATTTTTTTTTTTACGAGGAGTAAGCATCGAAAGCCTAACCTTCACCGGTTTGTCAGTGTGGGACTTAAACCCGAACTAAACCTCCTACTGTCTGAGTACCATTCCCCCGGTACTACCGTCAAGTATTACGTCGGGAGATGGTTTGAACTTACGCTCTACGTTCATGAAAGTGCGGATAACGTTTGTAGAAAGTTGCGTCAACTTGAACCACCCTCTGTACTGTTGCTTGTTGCATCTTCGGTGGTCAGTTATTCTGTTGACTTCATCTTTTCTGGTATTTCATAGTTTCTGCTTGTTTAACTGCTTTGCAGCGGTCGGAACGGACTGGGTTCCGAGACGCCTACTCACTTAGTTCACCTTTTCTTGCTTTGTATGAACCTTACTGAAAAACATTAATTTGTAGCCAGAAGTTTAACTGCATATATATATGTATATATATGTTCAAATATCTGGAAAGTAGTAAATTGTGCACTTACCTTTCTTGATAGCCGGAAAGGACGAGATTCCCGGCTACCCGGCCAATTCAATCCGCCTTGGGCTGTACGTTGAGATCCGTATTTAGAGCCACATTGCTTAGATGCTACTGTCACCGGACTTTTTGATGCAATCAGTTGGAACGGACTAGATTCCGAGCCGCCAATTCGATGAGTCCATCGATCGTTAAGAAACTATGTATTTCTGCGGAGTCGTTCCGCCATGTTGCAGACGGCGGACCAGTTTTTGGTCGGTTCGAGCATTATATCAATCAAGTTTTCTTCTTTAGCCAGTCTCCCCACCTGTGAGTTTAGGTAATTTGTTTGTTCTTCAAAATATGTGTATGCAAAAAAACAGTGTTCAGCATCTTGGATATCATTGCATGCGCAGAGAGTGCAGTACGGATCATCATCGATCTTGAATCTATAAAAGTAAGATTTAAAACATCCATGCCCCGTAAGCATTTGGGTTAACTTGTAGTTTCCTTCTCCATGTTTTCTGCTTAACCATATTTCTACTGAAGGTATGAGACGGTGTGTCCTGCGACCTTTGTCTGTCTGGTCCCAACGGCATTGCCACTGTTGCCAGCAGATCTTGATTTCATCTTCGCGATTCACTTTGTCTACGGATCTTGCCAATGTCTGCATCTTCAGAATATCAATGGGACATAGGCCAGCAACAACAAACGCAGCCTCTTCGGATGTAGTGCGAAACGCGCAGTATACCTTAATCGCACAGAGCCTGTATAGGGTCTTCACTTCGCGTGCGTATGACGTCTTCTTAAAGGCTTCACCCCAGATTTGAAATCCGTACAGTAGGACACTTCTTACTACATTGGCATATAACTGTATTCGTTGTTGCTGTGGACCTCCGACGTTCAGCATCAGTCTCGAAAGCGCTACTGCGACTTTTTCAGCCTTCCCAACTGCATATTCAATATGCGGCTTAAATGTTAATCTAGCGTCGAGTATGATTCCGAGGTATTTCAGACCTGGAGCTGATTCTATTTCATGGCCAAATATTTTTATTTTCGCTACTTCTCGAATCTTTCTGCTGCTAATTAGAATTGTCTCGGTTTTTAGTGTGCAAGCTTGAGGCATGCATCGATTAGCCAGTTTTGAACCCTAGTGATTGATTTGTTTGCGCTCTGTGCTATATCTTTTATGTGCTTGACTGTGGACCGCCCTTTCTAAGAGGCCTCCATTCGCCGCGATAGCTTCTGTAACTCTATTGGTAATTATGCGTTCCATAAGTTTCCCCGTTGTATTAAGCATACATATTGGCCGGTATGCCGAGGGATCCCCAGGTGGTTTTCCTGCCTTTGGTAGCAGAACGAGTCGCTAGTGTTTCCATATTTTAGGGAATACGTCATCTACAAAGCATTCGTTAAAAGTGTGAACAAATGCCAGAGTATTCGCTTTTACTGAATGTTTAAGAACTTTATTTCAATGTAGCTTTGCCAGCGGTATTTAATAACACTACCTCCAGGGTCGAAAAAGCTGTCGGTAGCGAACTGAATTTGGCGTTTGTTTTACGACTTCGCCACGCTTGGGCCCAAGCATTGAATTCTCCCGCGATTACGACCGGTGTTCTAGTTCTTGCATCGCTAACTAGGTTTTCTACTATTGTTTCAAATTCCTCGAGGCTGAAGCTAGGTGGTATGTAGCAACTGTACAGTATGATGCCTGAAATTTTCACGCAGACTAAGCATACGTCTGATTTCAGTTTTTCTATTGAAAGCGGTACCACTTGGTATGGTTCAGTCAATAGAGCTACATCGATATTCATTTATATTACAGACTCCTGCAGCAATTCTTGTGCCGCCTTGCAGTGATTTAGATTTAGTTGCAGAAGCTTCATACTTTACTTCCCTTTTGTACTGCCTCTACAAAGCAAGGGCATCCTCTTCCACCTGTCCTGTGCTTTACATCCGTCAAGTTTTTTGTCGCGCAGATAGCACACCTCATTTCTTTCTTGCAGTCACGGGCCATATGTCTTGTCACCGCAGTTGAAACACGATCCGTTCATATCATATGGGGATCTACAGTTACGCGCTACGTGTCCAAACTCTAATCATTTAAGGCGTTGCGTCGGCTGGGTTTTTTGTCGGAATCGGCAAACCACCCATCCTACACGAATTTTCCCTGCTGCAATTACTTTATTTGCAGATGCAGCTGGGAGGAGTAGCGTCGCTATCTTTGTACCACTGTATGCCTTTCGCATAGATTTCACTGAGTCTTCTTTTAACTTGATCCCCTCGAACTCTTTTTCAAAAGCGGCGCAAATCTCTTCTTTCGTTGATACTTCATCCATATCTTTAACCTCTATCGCAATTTGTGAGGTGAGAGTCTGGACAGAGACGTTTTCGCCAAGCGCTTCTTCGACAGCTCGTTGTACCTCGGAAGTGTGTTACCATCTCTGCTACATGTTTCAGCTTTGGCTTATTCCTGACAGCCCGCAAAATGTCTGCGTATGACCTTGCCCCACGATCCTTTATTATCAAAGCATCTGGCCGTGGGAGCTTAGGTTTTGTCTTCTTCCTCCTTTCGACGGTTTGCCAATCTGCCCTCTCCTCTCCTTCCATATTTTTGCTGGGTTGAACGCTTGGCTGTGATGACGCATCTGTGACTCCCCTTTGAGATCGCCGAATGGAGTGATTTACCGCGGTTGTTTGGCTGCTGGTATTTGTTTTTTCCTTCGGAGTTGGGGGTTTCGCATACAAAGCACAGAGTTCGCCTATAACATCGCGCATGGGCTGATGGATGGACCTTCTTTTTCCATCCTCCAGCATGTCAACAAGCTCGCAGATAATCATTTTTGGGCACCTGACAAAGCTGTGGAGGCGAACTCATCAACCTAGGACGCTATCTAAAACCGTTGAGAGTCGTTCCTACTTCGGATGACGTACTCCCGATTATTTGGGGTCCCGAAACTTCCTTGTTATTTCGTCCTGCGCGGGGCGACCGGGGGACACTCATTTTAATTTAAAACAAGCTTATATTATTTAATAATTTTTGCTATTATTTCTTTTCCTTAGTTGTTAGTTTATTATCTTTAAAAATTTGTTGTTTATTTTAATTCTAATTCTAATTCAATTTGATTCCAATTTTTGTTTTTTTTTTAGGTAATTATATAGTTTGTTTTAATTTGCTCTAAGTTGGTTCATTTTACTCAATTAATTAATTTATTTATTAACTGATTATCAATTACTATTTATCGATTTCCTATTAAATTACTTACTATTTATTTAATTTAATTTTTATTTACTGTAGCTCGTTATATTTATTATTTATTAATTGTTTTGTTTTTTATTTACTAATTATTATTATTTTTAATGAATATAATTAGATATTTATTTATATATTTATAAACGTATTCAACTACTTTTACTTCTAATTAAGTTCGCTGCTGCCCACTCTGCGACGATCCCAGCGCCACCTAGCCTACCGTGTTTTAAGAATAACGCCGATAGGGTGTGTGTGTCTCCGCTATTTAAGCTCGGCTTTTTCAGGCACAGCATGTTTCAATAAAGCTTAGCTTATTGGACCACATTGCCGAACCAAAAATTTCAGAGATTTCTGAGACCGTATGGTGCCGTCGATCTCCAGGAGTTCACCACATGCTTTGATACGCTGTCCGTACGAAAGAAGCAGAAGAAAATATTTGTTTTTGGTATTTCTTAATAGATATGTTTTCTTCCAAACTGTACAAAAAAATACCAACAATTTGGACTTAATTTTTTGTGATTTTTTGCCACACTCGCAAAACTGTGCGTCGTGAAGTGCAGTCGTCTAAGTGTTCAAAGCA